>JANHFL010008373.1:280007-300336 GCA_032468155.1 Oxyrhabdium leporinum
AGGGGGTTGGACTAGAAGATCTCCAAGGTCCTTTCCAACTCTGTTATTCTATTCTATTCTAAATATTGGAACAAGTGTTATTTTATTGTGCTATTTTATTGTGAGTTGGACTAGGGAGAAATTTCCTAAGGGTGAGACCAATGAAGTTGGCCATGCCCACCAAGTCACATGACCACCAAGCCACGCCCACAGAACCAGTAGTAAAAAAAATAGATTCCACCACTGGAGAGGGACCTTGGTGTCCTAGTGGATGATCACTTGAATATGAGCCAGCAGTGTGTGGCAGCAGCCAAAAAATATAATGCAATCCTTGGTTGTATAAACAGAGGCATAGAATCAAAATCACATGAAGTATTTGTACCACTTTATAAAGCCCTAGTAAGTCCACACCTGGAATACCACAAACAATTTTGGTCACCACACTACAAAAAAGATGTTGAGACTTTGGAAAAAGTTCAGAGAGGAGCAAGTAAGATGATTAAAGGCCTGGAGACTAAAACATATGAAGAATGGTTACAGGATTTGGGTTTGGCTTGTCTAAAGAAAAGAAGTAGGGGTGACATGATAGCAATATTCCAATATTTGAGGGGCTGCCATAAAGAAGAGGGGGTCAAATTGTTCTCCAAAGCACTAGAGGGAAAGACAAGAAACAATGGTTGGAGACTAATCAAAGAGTGAAGCAGCCTGGAATTAAAGAGAAACTTCCTAACTCTGAGGAGAATTAACCAGTCAAACAGATTGCCTTCAGAAATCATGGGCACTTCATCACTGGAGGTTTTTAAGAAGAGACTGGACAGCCACTTGTCTGAAATGGTATAGGGTCGCCTACCAGAGCTGTGGGCTGGACTAGAAGACCTCCAAGATTCCTTCCAGCTCTATTTTATTCTAAATATATTGCTTGCTTCAGATATCTCACAATTTTACATATTGGTTTGCTTCTACCATTTATCACTGACTTTAGTTCTTTGACTGAGTCTTACATATTTTCTCACAGAAAGCTGTTACATTGTATTCTTGTAAATGTTTCATATGATTTGTCAACTCTTGAGTAATTACATTAATAGTTAGTGTCCTAGATGGGTAGTTTAGCATATGAAACCAATGAATGTATAGTATTCTCTCAGCATTCTTCCTTCCTTCTTTCTGCTAAAATTTATTTTTTAACACATGCACATTTTTAGTTTCCTTAATAAACTTGGCTAAATTGGTAATTTGCTTTTCAGATATGTCTGTGAAACAGTTTTAAAAGAAGGTAGTAAAATTAATTAACTGCAATATGAGTCTTGCTACAAGCTGTCAAAGGCAGCATCAGGTTTTGTTGAGTACTTAGAAAAAAATCATTTTACTTTGAGTCATGTATGGCTGCATGACTTGTAAATCAGGATATATCAAGATTCAGTCCTCTTGAAGAAAGGAAAAAAGGAGATTTTTTTCAGCATTACCATCTTTAAAGTCTCTGTATTCTTGCATGGATATCAGTCCTCTTAAAGTATTTCATTTCCTATGTCTAATGGGAGCCTCTCTCTTGTATTGTTGCTTCTGAAGAGACATTTCTGCTGAAATAGCTAATCTTTTCTTGTTTCTATCCCTCTAACTGAAATTAACTATCATAAAAATACACTATTCTGAATTTTTAGAGAATTGTTTTCAATCTTAATGGTGATGGTGCTTTGCCTCGAAGTGACCCTAGTTTGTCTGCCCCTGAGAAAGGTAAGCATATCATTTATTTTAATATTCTACCATATATTTTTGTAAAGTACAAAAGACAGTTAACAAACAAATGTAAAGCAGTATTTAATGATATTATATTTCAAATATCAAACATATGCAAGTAATCTCAAATATGCTGGATATATTTTGGACATTTATGTTAATTCTCAAAAGTTTTAACAATTAATAGCTGTGTTGTCATGGCTTAACAGGTGTAACTAGCACTCCCAGCAGTTGGAGCCTGGACAATGGGAAAGAAGCCAAAAATATGTCAGAGAATGGAAAGCTCATGTCTCCTCCTGTGCCACCTCGTCCCACTGGTATGTCTGTACTTCCTTAGTCTTCTTTTTTAATACAACTAGCTCTACTCTTTTTTAATACAACTAGCTCATGTTGTACTAAAGCTGGATCCTGCCTGGATGTGATTTTGGCTTCCTATTACATACCAGAAGAATACCAGATGATTTTAGAACAGGAACAGTAAACCAACCAGGAGGATCAAGGGACTAGAAAGGAAAAAAATGATTTTGGAGAAAATACTGCAAGTGGAACAAACATTGAAGAGGACAACTTAGGTTGCATATTGAAACAAGAAAGCAAGAAAAGTTACATTCCTAAATTCTGGAATAAAGAGAAGGCACAGCTTTTGGTGTGGAGCTTTATCTGTAATGGACCTTAGTTCATGTTTCTGCATGCCCATGAGCAACCTAATAGTTTGGTGTAATGGTTAAGGTACCAAGATAGAAATTGGGAGACTGAGTTCTAGTCTTGCCTTAAGCACAAAGCCAACTGGGAAACTTTGGTCCAGTCACTCTATCTTAGCCCCAGGAAGCAGGAAATGTCAAGCCACTTCCAGAAAACTTGTCAACAAAATTGGACAGACTTACAATCAAATAGTGAAAAGTGAATAGAAACAATCACAACAAAATTCAAGCAGTGATTAAGTACAATGAATTTAATTATTTCCCAGATTTTTAGTATCTTTCTTTTCTGCCACATTTAAAAATTATAGTCTTGTGATAACCTCTGGAAGAGGCTTTGAAAGGATTTGGGAACCCTAGATTGTGCAATTTCATATAGAGTAGAGTAGAGTAGAGTAGAGTAGAGTAGAATAGAATAATAGAATAGAATAGAATAGAATAGAATAGAATAGAATAGAATAAAAACTTTATTGCCACTTTATATGTACACCATTCAGCATACAGTAAAATGAAACTTCATTGCACTCAGCTCTCAAAAGATAACCATTATGCATATACCCACATAAATACACATATATGACACAGAGAAACATCAGTCTAATTCGAATGTGGGGAATACATGGTGGGAAAAAAAGAATACTACGAGTTTACAAGATGAATGGCATAAGGAACGAAGATATTACAGAATCTAGTAGCCCTACTATAGATACTTCGAAACCTCATCCCAGAGAGGAGCAACAGAAACAGACTGTGAAGTGGGCGGGTGAAGTCTCTCAATGCTTCGAGCTCTAAGCACATAGCGCTTATAAGTATCCTGAATAATGGGAAGCGAGTTTCCTATAATCTTCTCAGCTGTCTTTACCACTCTCTATATGGACCTTCTAACTGAGGCACTGCTACCATCAAACCAAACAGTGATGTGGTTTGTTAAAATGCTCTCAATTGTGCCTCTGTAAAAAGTGGCCAGGATAGAAAGAGAAACATATGCTCTCCGCATCTGACGCAGGAAATGCAAATGCTGGTTTGCTGTTTCACTAAAGATAACATATGAACAGACCAAGTAAGATTGTTAGTTATGTGCACCCCCAGATACTTAATACTATTGACCATCTCCACAGCCTTGATACAAAGTGTAGTATGATTATGCTGACTCTTTCTAAAATCAACAGTGATCTCCTTTGTTTCGTTAACATTGAAAACCAAGTTATTTTTATTGCACCACTCCACCAGAGTCTTCACCTGCTCCCTATAAGAAACTTTATTGTCATCCCGGATAAGACCACCACTGCCGTGTCATCAGCATAGTTGATCTGACATTCCTAATAAATATTTTATTGTTTTTGCTATACTTTTCATTTTGCCTGTCATGGAGAGTAAACCAAGGGAGAGATTGAGAAGAGTGCTTTGAGATATTATTATTTTTCTGTGAATCTGAGCAAGTGGGTGGCAAAGCCAGTACAATTTAATTTTTAATAGGCCTGATGGCCCAAGCTTCTTTAGAGAAATGAGAAGAACGACCGTATAATTTTCAAATGATCCTTTTAATTTTAGTTCTGTTACTAGCTTCTCAACTGCAAGAAAGATATTTTGGTGGTTACCAAATATATGTATTTTGGGTTTTATGATAAGATGGAAATATAACCCCTGATTACTATTTGTCAACCTTCTAAAATATTGCAGTGTGAAGTAGTTTTTATAGGTATATTTTTTTAACTGTGGGGTTAATTCAAACCAGTCTGGGCCTAGTCTGATAATTCATTTTATTACTTTATACTATTTGTTACTTGAAATTTATATGAGAGAAAAGTGAATGAAGCAAACGTATGTGGTTAACCAAGATTCCCCAATAGAGATATTCACTCTACTGCATACTTTCAGTTCATATTTATCTTCTTATAAAATTTCTATTATTATAAAGTATTGTCAGGTTCAATGCTTCATGCTTATTTTGTCCAGGACATTTTCTTTGGGCTATCTGTTGCTGGTTTAATGGGAAGCTCTATGTTTTCTATCTGAGGTCTGTCTGACTGTTTTTAATCCTGTTTCAATTTTACAATCTGCATCTTTATCAATATATTATAAGATATGTGTTTTATAAATCACTGAGTGTAAAATGCATATGAATTTTTTCCTCCCCCCTTCCTCTCTCTTACACATTTTTCTTCACTTTGGCTAAGCTGTTCATTTCTATCAAGCCATCACAGTCCTCACTTACGCTAAACTATGTTAAATTCATGTGAAAATGATTTTCTCCACAGCATCACCAGTTCGACACATAACCTCAGTTTCTCCTTCTGCTGGAAGATCTCCAATGAAGGTACTGTTCTGCCTTCAATACATTTAGAAGCAGAACTACATTGTTTATTTTTCATAATTTACATTAATTGTGGCTGACTTTTCACCTTCAAAACATAAATGTGTATTTATGCCTTCCCAATTTGTGTGGTGTGATGGGAATAAAGAACTAAGCTTTTTAGTCATTTCTGTTCTGATAAATGAACAGATCATGTAAAGGTCCATAAAAGACAATAGGCTGAATACGTTCATGAGACAGTGGTCATAAATTGGAATGAATATAAAGAGATTAATTTCTTAATCTTAATTTCTCTCATTCTACCCTATAACATAACAGCATATCCATGTAATTCCAGGAGCATTGACAATGGATGATTGTTGTTCAAGATATATTAAACCCTCCTTGTTGAGCAATGGGGACTCTTTCAAGTTCTTTGGGTTATGATTTCTCCCAACATTCATAGATTGTTGAATTTGGTTTCTCTCCCTCTCTCTCTTTTTAGCTTGAAGGCATCACCAATATTGCATAGTTCACTTGTCTACTATACTAGCTTTCTGTGATGTGATATACTAAATAACACAAATATAGATTGGGCGACTGTAATTTAAAAGTAGATACAAGCCACAGTAATTCAAGGTTTTATCGTATCAATGAATAAGCACCATTCAGTTTTTGATGTTCAAACCATAAAACTGTTATGTTATAACAATAAGTATTGTTATAACATGGACAATAACAGGGACCCAGAACTAATGTAGAGGCATGTTCCTCTACTTCCTTTTCCCTCCTAGTCTCTTCTTTCTAGTTCCAGACTAATTTTTTATTTTCTAAACTCAGGGTTCTGTGCAATCATTTTCACCATCTCCTATGGACTACCATTCGTCTGGGCTCATTTCCAACTCTCCAGTCTTGTCTGGAAGTTACAGCAGTGGCATTTCTTCACTTAGTCGGTGTAGCACATCTGAAACATCTGGTTTTGAAACTCACATCAATGAACATCCAGTTCTTCTTTCTAATTGCAACATGTCTGAAGAGCCAATAAGAAAAGAGAGCAAAACTCCTCCACCTTATAGTGTTTATGAGCGGACTCTGAGGCGTCCTGTCCCATTACCTCACAGCCTTTCCATTCCCATTTCTACAGATCCACCAGCATTACCCCCAAAACCTTTGTTGGTCAGACCAAGCAATTTGGAGCACAGCAGCAAGAGAACAGAACAGGTACCTCGACCCAGGCCTCTTCCACGAAAAGTCTCTCAGTTATAAATAAAAGTCAAGAAATCATTTTTTGAATGAGTTAAATGAAAAACATATCTAATATAGGCACTTTAACATTTTTCACACATCTTTCCAGTGATTTTTAAAAACTACTTAACTTTTAGTACTTAACTAAGTACTAGCTTAAAAAGGTAGAACCTAGAGGCAATGAGAGTGAAAATTCTATATTTATTGTAGCATACAGGAAATGTGATTCTGCATATAAGTTTGAACCTGGAGCCTAGCTGTTCAACCAACATCAAAGCATACCTTCTCTTGAAAGCCTTATATTAGTGCAACAGTGTACTTTATGACAAAATAAAATTTGATTTGAAGCTAATGAATCCAATAAAGCTCTTGTGGTTTGTGATCACATTGCACTGGAAAAGGTCCTATTACAAAGATGTTGTAACTGAATTTCCAGAAAAAAAAAAATCGGTTGTTTTCTTGCTACTGACATGTTATTGTGTTTTATTCAATATTTGTATGTATGCTGTTGGAACTTGTCTCAATCTTTTTTCTAGCATTCTGACAATGGTTAGTTTACATGCTTGTAGAATTTGCCCCCTCCATTTCATTTTATTTTAGATAGGTGTAATTTACAGTTCCATAAAGATAATAAACGTCAATAATTATTGTATTATAGAAAATGTAGCCAATATGTACAGTTATTTTTTTAAAAGATCATTGATTTCAGACACAGAAACTAACTCCTCAGATTATTTTAATGGCGAAAATGAATAAGTCATTTTAAATGTGAATCAAGAAAAAAACCACTGTCAGATTCTTAAGATGAAAATGCTGAAAACAATTAAGTCAAGCAAATGTTTACGAGAATGAGGCTATTTACAAGTAGAATTAATTGAAGCAGCAAATTTTTAAAGACAAGATTCAGCCTTGTTATTGTTATATATAAAGTTTCTGAATGAAAATTCTTCCATTCTGTTGCTCTATATTCCACTCCAAAAATGTGGAGAAAATAATTTAAGAGATAGTGGTTTCGATGGTGGAAAGAGAGAGGTTTTTAGGTACAGACTGAAAACTTGTTAGCAACTAAAAGTAAACCAGATTTCAGCCCCAATCCTGCAAAATGTTTTCTCTGAAAGTGCTCTTACTCATTCCAGACTGAGCCCTAATTGGTATTTTGCTAGAAAGCTCCTGTGTTTTTGAAAGGTCACATTTAGTTCTACAACTGTATAAACTAAACATAAAAATAAGTGTACAGGCAATTTTTCCATTTCTTATCCCCTCACAAAACTTGCTGTTTGTAGTATTTGTTTGATATCATGTGGTCTGTGCTTTTCAATTGTACCATTAAAGTTATCTCCCTGTTTCATTGGGAAACTTGCGTTGATTTTATCAGTTTATCTTGTTGATAGTTTAACTGGAACATTCTTGACCACTTTTTATATTCCCTCAATGAGAAACTCTCAGCAGGTATATGCTGTTATTGATAGCTATAGGAGTTTTATATAATAAATGTTCAAGTATTTTTGCACATAATTGGTTAATTTTAATAAGTACAATTATGTTTGGGGAAGGAAAGTTGGTTGTGTATGCAGTAAGATTGTTATAATTATGCCAAATACTTTATGTAATTGGGGGAACAGGGACACAGGGAATAATATTTGTACATATGTGTTTTTAACAATTTTGCCATATTGATTCTACAACTCTGAATGTCAAAAATATATTAATATATGTTGAAATACCTATGTTTAGCAAAAGTGCTTACAACCGGAAAAAGGACATAAAATTTAGGTTTGAAGGTTGCTGATTTTGAGGCCTGAGATTTCTGAATTTGCTTGATCATAACATTTTTGTGTGTCTGCATAACTACATTTTTGGAGTCATTAGCTACATATTTATCTTTTAAAATATACTGTAATTTAAATAAACTGTCACAAACTGGATAATAGATCTACTTTGATCCCTTCCTATATTGTATTTAGAATTAAATCTGTGTTTGCCTGGTGCTTTAGCTTAAATTGAATCAGTATTATTTGCTGCTTGTTCATTTTTAAAATATACTTGAGAATAAGCAAATTTTTTACTCATGTGCACGTATTACTGACGTCTGCTTAGCAGCAGAACATTTTAATGTATGGTAGTTTGTTTACAGATAATTATATTGCTTGTTGAGAAACCATAAATGCAAAATAAAATTGATTGAAATTCATTGTCCAGTTTTATTTTCTGCTGAGTGGTGCATTGTAAATCCATTTGTGAGGAAATTAAAATAGACTCTTAATTTTGATTAGGCTTCATATATGCTTTTAAGAAACAAAGATAAAATGCAATATCTTTTTTGTTCCCTTTTTCCAACACAGTTCAATTCCATAAGTTATCTTATTTATTAACATTTTCATGATATCCTGGTCAAATGACTGGGTGATAAACTCTATCCAAGACTGCAATAAATAACAAGAAAACCACATCAAATCAAGTAGCCTGTTTCTATTGTCACTAAGTAAAATAATTGAAAATCTACCTATATATGTATATAGCATCCGAGGAGCAGGAGAATCGTGTATCATCAGGGGTACAACTGAGAAGGCCTGCTTCCTCAAATGCACTTTATGTCAGGCTGGAATCTTAAGCAGGGGCTCTGGATAATCCAGTTGCACAGGCTATCATTTGGTATGGTTGGTTACCATGGTATTTAGGAATTTATACATATGTCTGGCACTTCGAATTGAGATCAGAAATCTACTGGTATTATACCTGTAAAATTGATTTCATCTCTTAAAGATCCTCTTGTTGACATTCTGTGAAAGAGGAAGCATCACCTGCATAATTCAGTTTGGATGAGAATATTTCAACTACAGAAAAGGATTTGGTTATATAGAACAATGAAATGACAATAATCCTGGGAAGAAGAAACTGACAGCTGAAGGCTACGTTAGACTGCTGCATCACTGCACATGAGGGAACATACAGTATATGTCATTCAGATATGGTTGCAAAGTTATTGCACTTATATTTCTGCAAATGTTAACATTTAGGTGACACTCAAACAATAAAGCAGGAAATTGGATCAACCAATCGGCATGCAGGACATATATCTCCACACAATATATAGTTGAGATTTGGGAGGTGTGCGTGTCAGTCCATCTGCAACCATATACACTTGCCCATCAACCCCGTCGCAGGGTATGTATGTGCTGATGTCTATACGCACCTAGAAAGAAGTCCAAATCAAACGTCATCTAAGGGTCTGCCTCTCCATTCAAGAAAGTAGCACTCTTGAAACAATTAGCATTTCAAGGTAAAAAGTAAAGTTTCCCCCGCACATGCGCGCTAGTCGTTTCCAGCTCTAGGGGTGATGCTCATCTCCGTTTCTATGCCAAAGAGCCAGCACTCTCCAAAAACATCTCCATGGTCATATGGCCAGCATGACTAAATGCTGAAGGTGCATAGAGCACTGTTACCTTCCCACCAAAGTGATCCCTATTTTTCTACTTGCATTTTTTATGTGCTTTCAAACTCCTAGGTTGGCAGAAGCTGGGACAGGTAACAGGAGTTCACTCCATTACGCAGCGCTAGGGATTCGAACCACTGAACTGCCAACCTTCTGATCGACAAGCTCAGTGTCTTAACCACTGAGCCACTGCATCCCTAGCATTTCAAAAGGAACCTTTTATTGAAGGAAAGAGCAAGACAAAAGGAAGCAGAATCTGAGGATTCCACACAATTCAATTAGGTTAAGACAGTTAGAAACCCCTCCCCTCAGTCCAGTGTTGAATAAGCCAATCCACAAGTGCGAAGTTGTTTTGAGAATCGCTGGTTGAGAAGGTGATAAGCTGTTCTCAGGCATCTCTTTCTGGAGGCTCTGGAGCTGAGACAAAACAGATGGCCCTCCCCCCTTATGAAGGTAAATCAAAGTACAGAATAGATAAGCAATAGGAAAAAGACTATAAACTAAAGAATGCACCCAGGCCTCCTTCCCACCAAAATGGCAGCGTCCCAATAGGGATTGATGGGACCTGACATGCTGTCTCCCTAGGAATAGGAGAACTCCACCTGGAAAACACAGAAAACAGAGCAATGAGTTATCAGGGCTTTTTAGGGTATTGTGCATGGAGTTTTGTCAGTAAGTTGAAGGCCCTAACATGTTTCTTAGCCACCCACTCATTCTGAGAGGGGGGCAGGTGTTTCCAAATGACTAGGTATTGCATGGCCCCATGGTGTATGTGCAAGTCTAGAATTTCCTTAATTTCAAAGTGTTGCTCACCTTCAATCATGATAGGTGGAGGTGGGATGTCTGTTGGTGGTCTGAGTGGGGAGGTAATTTCAGGTTTCAATAAGCTGCAATGAAATACAGGGTGTACTTGCCTGAGGGTTTTTGGCAGCAGTAATTCAACTGTCACCAGGTTTATGATTCAGGTGATAGGGAAAGGTCCTATGAATTTTGGTCTCAATTTTTTGGAGGGTTGCAAGGATTGTAGAAACTTGGTGGATAAGTACACTTTACTTTAAGTATACTTTAAATAGTTTGGGTTCTGTTCTTTTTTTTTTATCAGCTTGTGCTTTAAAAGCGGTTCTAGCATCACTTGGAGCTTTTCTTATCAATAGCCAGGTGTTTTGTAGTTGGTGTATCCACTCCTTAAGGGAGGGTATGGTTGGTTCCTCTACAGGTAGTTCTGGCATTGGGTTAAATTCCTGACCTGTGGCAACTCTAAAAGGGGTGAAACCAATGCTGGAATGCACTGAGTTGTTGTAAGCAACCTCTGCAAAGGGCAGGAGGTTGATGAAACATCTTAAGTACTTAACTAACCCTGTTAGTTCTCTCCGTCCTGCCATTAGTTTGAGGATGGTGGGAGGAGCTTAGGTCCTGATCGGTACCTGGAAGGCTTAGGCACGCTCTCCAGAACTTTGATGTGAATTAGACACCCCACGATCAGATACAATCATTTGGGGGGCACCATGCAGCCGGTATATGTGGTGTAGGAACATTTTGGCTAGGGCTTTGGCAGTGGGGATCTCGCAGGGGATGAAGTGGACCTGCTTGGAAAACAGGTCCATTACGACCCAGATAACAGTGTTCCCTCCACTTTCTGGCAGTTCTACACTAAAATCCATAGAGATCTCTCTCCATGGTGCTGATGGCTTTGCTACAGTTTGCAGTAGCCCAGGGGTTTTTCCCTGCCTTTTTTTTTGCAGCAGGGCAACTAGCCACACAGCTTTTTATATTTTTCTTTAGGGATGGCCACCAGAACTGCCTCTTGATCAGATACAGTGTTTTCACAAAGCCAACAGGGCCAGCCAACTTTGAATCATGGCAGGTTTTCATGAGGGGAAATCTCTGGCTGGCTGAGACATGCAGTTTCCACCCCATCCAAGCCAGACCATCTTTGAGTAAGCAGGTATTCTTATGAGCCTGAAACCAGTCATTTGTGAGGAGGGCTTGTTTGAACACTTGTGTGGTGGCATTGTCAGTCGGGAGGTCTTGTTTTGCTTGCGCCCTGGTCATAACTTTGACTGCTAACTGGGATGCTGGGAGCAGGAGTTTGACCACTTCAGAATTGTTACTATTATACTGAAGTATTCTGGACAGAGCATCTGCTAAAAAGTTATTTCCCCCAGGAAGGTATTTGAGAGTGAAATTGAAGCACTTGAAATACTGAGCCTTAAGGGCCTCCATATTTTGGTGGTCAGTCCAGACTTGGAAGGGGGTTTTATTCCCCTCCAAGAAATGTCTCCATGTTAGGAGGGCCCATTGCATGGCATACACCTCTTTCTCCCAGATAGCCCATCTCTGATCCGTATCTCTTAGTTTTTTGGAAGTGTATGCACGAGGCTGTAGTTGGCCCTGCTCGTTTTCTTGGAGGAGGACGGAACTGATGGCACCATCACTGGCATCTGCCTGTATGACAAAAGGTTTTTCTGGATCTCGGTGCTTCAGCACTGGTTCTGCTGAAAACAACCATTTCAGTTTCTCAAATGCCGCTTGGCATTCCATGGTCCAATTTAGTGGCTGCTTCAGTTTTGATTTGTCTCTCCCTTTTGTTTTCAGCAGGTTAGTGATGGGGAGCACAATTTGCATGAATGCCAGGATAAATTGCCAATAGAAGCTGGCAAACCCCAGGAAGCTTTGCAATTGCTTGTGTGTAAGGGGAGGGGCACACTCAATCACCGCTCACACTTTCTCTGGGTCCATTTCCACGACATTGTGGGAAATTCTGTAGGTAGTCTATTTTATCTTGGTGGAATTCATATTTGGATAGGTTTGTGTACAGCTTTGTGGCACAGAGTTTCTTTAGGGCTGCCTGGACAAGTTTTACATGCTTCGCTTTCATTTAGCGTATATTAAAATGTCATCTAAGTACACCAAAATCCCTTTGTATAGGTGCTCGTGAAGCACTTCATTTACTAGTTGCATGAAAACTGCTGGGGGCCCTGTAGCCTGAATGGGAGCATGTTAAAAGCCATTTTCCATTTGTCCCCTTCCCTAATTCTGATTCTGTAGTCAATTTCCCTGAAGTCCAGCTTTGAGAAAAATTTTCCTTTAGAGAGGTGGGCTAGCATGTCTTTCATTAGGGGAAGGGATACACATTTTCCATGCTTACTGTGTTCAGACTTCTATAATCCAGTCATAAGCGTAAAGACCCATCTTTTTTCTCACAGAACAGCACCGGCGCTGTAATTTTGGGTCGGGCTTTGAATGAACCCCCCAGGCCAGATTTTCATCTATGAAAGCTTGCAGTTCCTTGAGTTCTCTTGGGGACATGCTGTACAGTTGTGGTTTTGGTAGTTTTGCCCCTCAGAGAATCTCAATGGCACAGTCTGTGGGTTGGGGGGAGTAGTTCATCAGTGCTCTCTTCGCTGAACACCTTATATAAGACCTTTTTTTCCTATGGGATGCTCTGAGCTGGCTCGGTCCTCCCAGCTGCAGCCATTTCTTTCTTTGAGTTTTCCCCCAGTTCCTCCCCTTGGTCATCTGGTCCAGTCACTCCCCACTTGAACCTTTGGGTCCCTTCTTTCCAGTTTACTCTGGGGTTCCATCTCTTCAGCCAGGTGAGCCCCAGGACTAGTGGGCACTCCATTCTGAGTGCCACAATAATTGTGAGTCTCTCGTCATGGGTCCCCATGGCTATTTTCAAGAGTTCTGTGGCAAAAGTGGCTGCCTCGCCACCCACAACTGACCCATCTAGTTGGCAGAATGCGATTGTAATCTTTAGCTTCTGTAGGTGGATGCCCAATTCCTCCACTAGGGTTGGGCTTATTAAGCATTGAGTACACCCTGAATCCAGAAGGGCTGAGAGCTTTACTTTCTTGTTCCGGCTGGGGATGAATAATCTTAGGAGCAATGTGACCAGCTCAACTGGTTCACTTACCAGCAGGTCGTCTTCGGAGTTGCTTTAAAACAGGTCAGGGTCTTCTACTAGTGAGCCAGAGTTCCCTCCCCCAGTTTTGCTAGGCAATGAAACTCCACAGCCTCTCTGCTTCTCAGGGTAGTGTCTTTTCTGCATGGGTGACTTTTACAAGCTTTCCACTGGATAGACAAGGGTCCTCAAAATTTTTAAACAGGACCAATTCATGGTCCCTCAGACTGTTGGGGGGCTGGACTATAGTTTGATCTGCCTAATGACCGGCTGGGTGGACGTGGCTAGGTGGTCATGTGACTGGCCAACTTGATGTCACTCATGTTGAGGGATGCCTCACCATCCTCTCCTCACCCCTCCCCTCCCCGCCACTTGTTGCCTCCCTGCCCTGGCTCCTTAGGGCCCCAACAGGAAGTAGGTTGGAGCTAAGCAGCCATCACGAGAAAGAGTTGGCAAAGCAGTGGCTCAGTTCAAATTGGATCTGACTGAGAAGGAGGCTCAGCAGAAGCACCTCACTGAGGACTAAGAACATAGGCTTTCCAAATAGAAGACCTGCAGGAGTGCAAGGCCAGGTGCTGGCGCCTGGAGGCTCAGCGGGCTGAGATGATCAGCCAGTTCCAGGCCATGATGTAGTCCCACTGGAATAAGGCCCTCTGGCTCTTCGCCACCAGTGGCACTTTCCTCCAGCCTTTGCCCACAGCCCTACACTAGGAGGCTGAAGCAGACCCTGAGCTGGAATTTCTGTCCCCCTCTGCCCCACACAAAAAGACCCCAAAGCAATCCCAGCATGGGCGACTGCAAGGAGCTGGCGTGGGCCAAGGTGGGACCACTGCAGCCCATCCTCAAGCAGCAGAACAAACTGCAAGAGAGCTCAGGACCCGGTCGTGAGAAGTTGCATGCTCCTGGGAAGATGGGAAGAAGCTCTCCGGTTCGCTGGCCTCCCACTCTGGCGTACCTTGGCAACTGGACTGTTTCTCTCCACCCACTTTACCTGTTTTGTCTGCTGGATTGACACAGGGGGACGTCAACCCTAGCTTTGCTGTCCATTGCAGCTAGGAATCTCAAATAAGGATGAAAATGAACGTTTCTGTTGCAGCCATCCCAGGCGCTAGATCAGCTCCCTGGAAAGTCCTTGTCTGTCCAGGAGCCCAGCTGAGGCCTCACTCACTGCCTGCTGAAGCACCTAGACTCCTGGTGACAGAGGGAGGGACTGGCGCTACTAAACAGGCAGTCAAGCTAAGTGCCTGAAGAACTCCATCCTGTCAATGGGTGTCCAGGCGCCTCAGCGATGAGGGAGCGAGACCTCAGCCAGGCTGCTTGAGAGATGTGAAATTCACAGGGGGCTGATCTAGCACTGGTTGCACGTTTGATATAGGGCTCAAGGCGGAGGGGAGGGTGAGCAGAAGGCAGGCACCCGGAAGCCCCATGGAAGCCAAGAGGCAGGCCCAAAAGGTGACTGAGCTTCGCTGTTCCCAAGGCGGCCCTTCAGCCAAGCATGGTGGGTCCAAAGTGGATTTCCCTCCCCCGCTGTTGGATTTACCTTCCAGTTCCAGTCCATGCAGATCACACCGCTCTGCTCACCGTGGCTGCCCACAAAGATAAGGCCCGCACTTGGCCGAAGGGAGGGGGCTGGCGGGTGATCAGGGTGATGTGGGTGGTGCAGCATCATCCCGCGTGGGCCAGATTGCTTCAGTGGGCCGTATCCACCCCATGGGCTGTAGTTTGAGGAGCCCCAGGATATACATTCGGGCTTTCGGGTGGGGGTCTTTGAGTGGCACTCAGCTGTGCAGTGTCTATCTTTTCTGAACTTGAAGCAGGCAGTTGATTGCAGCGAGAGGGCAGTTTGCAGCTTGAACAACTCTTGCTTCCCCAGGGGTAGGGATCTCTTCCAGTCTTTCCTCTCGATACTGGTTTCTGGCCAAGTCAATCTCCACCTCTTTGGCTAAGATATACCAGTCATGGAGGCAGTTTGGGGCTCTTTGGGCCAGGCAGGCATGGTAGAGGTCATCATTCAGCCTGTCTTTGAACCAGCTCACCAGGATGTCTTCTGGTCAGTCTCCTTGGCAGGCGAGGTCTCGGAATTCTTCAGCCAACAGCCCTGCTTCACAGTTCTGATCTGGTCATGGGCCTTTCAGTCTGCTAGGGGATCCTTCAACTGACAGTGAAGAGTCATCATGAAACAGTTGATGTTCTACAGTTCCGGAGCATCAGCATTGTCAACAATCCACCTGGCTGCCACCACTTCCAGAGCCAGGGTGATGACATGGACCCAGGTACACTAGGTTTGGAAATCCCACCTATATTCCTGCATGTACATGAGGACATGCACCAGGAAAAAGCCCAACTGCTGTGGGTCACCATCATACTTCACTCCGAGGGAGAGGGTCTTCCTTTCCAGCTGCAGTGCACTTGCCTGGCCCAGGACATTTGCCAGAGCCAGTACTGCATGTGGTGAGTTCACTGGGAGAGGATCTGCTTCCGCTGCCCCCTCTGCCTGCTCAGTGGCCACTGGACCTGGGATTGCGGAACTGACCCCATCAGTGGCTGCTGCTGCTGCCTCGCCTCCTCCTTCGAGGCAGTCCAATTCCCCCTGGGCTCTCAGGTTTTCAAAAGCCTCCACAAAAGTGCATGCTCAAAAGCTTGTGCTCACAGAACCAGTTGTTAAACCAGTTGCAGCCCACCACTGCTTCAAGGTCCCTTCCAGCTCTATCTACTGTATTGTATTGTATTGTATTGTATTGTATTGTATTGTATCGTATCGTATCCTATCCTATCCTATCCTATCCTATCCTATTCCATTCCATCCCATCCCATCCCATCCCATCCCATCCCAACCTTCTGACAAGCAAAGTCAATGCGGAAAGAAGGTTCACCTAACAACTATATTACTAATTTAACCACTGCAGTGATTCACTTAATAAATGTGGCAAGAAAAGTTGTAAATGAGGCAGAACTCACTTAACAAGAGATTTTGGGCTCAATTGTGGTGGTAACTTGAGGACTACCTGTATTAGACTTGTAATAGTATAAAAAGAAGTGACTTTCAAAATACTCTAGTTATCCAAAAGTTTTTTTTTAAAAAGATTTCAAAATATAGCTTTTTTAATAACATTTACCCTGTGGCTTCATCTTGGGGGTGCAAGTATGGATGATCAATGCCAGCCAACTTATAAATAAAACTAATTCTTTGTGGTGCTTCTTGAATGATATCAACTGAATGAATTAAAAAGATAATTGTTGTGACAATCAATGCAGGAGCTGTAACTGGTTATGTGTCATCAAGTTTGTTTTGCCTCTTAACTACCATATAACTCTTCTCCAGGATGATTTGTGCCCAATCTTGCTCTTTGGTCATCCAACAGTTCACCTAGCATCATTGTAATTGAGTCCCTTCACCATGCTGCTGGTGGTTCCAATTCTCTAGGGACTTTACCAAGGAGCTGGGTGTTCACATAATGGGTGCAGAACAGAATATTTTGAGTCTGTATATTTGTGTCTCAAGGGAAAATTCTGGATTGATGTATTCTATGATGTTTTTATTTTCTTGTTCTGCATAGAATACAGTATCACAGCAAAAAATCAAAGATGTAACTGAGTACCTTACTAAAGTAATCAATCACATGGCTTACTACCCCTTTCTTCTCCTGCCTGTGGGGACAAATGACACAACAATAAATCTGAAAACAATAATAAAAGATTATGAACAGCTAGGGAAGAAAGTTAAAGAATTAAGAGCACAGGTGGTGTTTTCATCTATACTTCCAACAAAAGGCCAACATCCAATAATGGAGCAAGGGATTTTAGACATGAACCACTGGCTTAAAAATTGGTAACATCCACAAAACGTTGGCTTCCTAGTGCATGGTCTACAATTACTTAGATGAAGGACTACTAGCAAGGGATGGATGGCACCTCACAAGAACTGAAAGAATATATTCAGAAAACGACTGGCTCATCTTATCAGAAGAGCTTTAAATTAAAATTGAGGGGGGAGAGGGGCAATCTTCACAACCTTTAGAGTCTAATTCCAAGCAAAAAACACTAGATAACCAATCACATAAGGAGGGAATAAAAAGAAAGAAGAAAATAAAAAAAAACATAATGAAGTAGAGTGTGATGGAAAAGATGGAAATCCCAGTTACAAAGTAGGAGATACAAGAAACATACCCAAGACCCGTAAAGGACTCAAATCCCTATACACTAGTGCTCAAAGTGTATGGAAAAAACAGGGTGAACTTGAAGTATTAATACATAAAGGCAGATATGATATAGTTGCCATTACTGGAACTTGGTGAGATGAAACTCATGACTGGAAGGTACTGATGGAAGGGTACAAATTGTTCAAAAGAAATAGAACTAACAAAAGAGGGGGTGGAGTTTCATTATATATAAAAGATCACTACATCTCTACAGAAATACACAAAACCAAGGATGAAAATCTAGAATCCATACGGATCAATATAAAAGGGGAAAAATGACATTGCTATAGGTGTATACTACAGGTTGTACTATACTACAACCAAGCAAAAGAAATAGCTGACCACTTTGCTAATCAATTAACAAATGTATGTAGGAAACATACAACAGTAATAATGGGAGACTTTAACTACCTTGATATCAACTTCAGCAAGTGGGAGATCGAACAGATTCCTAAGCAATTTAGCTGACAACTTTGTCATCCAAATGGTAGAGGAGGGAACTAGAGGAAAAGCTATATTGGACCTAATTCTTACTAATAGAGAAGAAGTGATACAGAGGGTTAAACTTGTGGGAGAGTGTCCACATAATATTGAATTCAATATAATGCAAACACAAGCAATAGAATATAATCCAACCAGTGTCTTAAACTTTAAAAAAGCTGATTTTAACAAACTCAGAGACAAAATTTCATGGATAAAACTCTTAAAGGGGAAAACAACTCAAGAAGCATGGGAAACACTGAAATATAAGATCATACAAGCCCAGTGCAACACAGTACCATATAAATAACAAGAAAAAAATGTCAAGGAAACAGTTGGTCCTCTAAAGAGAGAAGATAGCAAGGAAGTAATGGGCAATAGAGAGAAATCAGAGCTGTTTAACTCATTCTTTGCTTCACACAAAAAGAAACTATAGCCCAACCCACCAAAAACATATATGTCAAAAACAGACTAGAAATAAAAATTAAGCAAGAAAATGGGAAAAGTGGGGGGGACAGATCCAGGAAACTACAGAACAATCATCCTAATATCAATATCTGGGAAGATACTGGAAAAAATAATTAAAAAAACAGATTTGTGAACATCTAGAAACAAAGTTATAACTAGTAGCCAGTGTGCAGGTTTGTTAAGAACAGATCATGCCAAACCAATCTTATTTCATTCTTTGACAAAGTGACTAAATTAGTAGATCAGCAAAATGCTGTGGACATAGTATACTTATACTTTAGTAAGGCATTTGACAAAGTAGAGCACAGCCTACCCCTTGGGAAGCTACAAAAATTGGGATAGACAGCATCACCATCAGATTAATTTGTAACTGGGTGACAAATCATACTCAATGAGTAGTCCTTAACGGTACTACATCTACATGGAGGGAATTAAGCAGTTGGGTACCACAAGGTTCTGTCTTAGGCCCAATACTCTTCAATATCTTAATAAATGAGTTAGATGAGGGAATAGAAAGGGAACTCATCAAATTTTCAAATGACACTAAGCTGGCAGGAATAGGCAACAGCCTAGAAGACAAACTCATGATCCAAAAAGATCTTGACAGACTTGAACAATGGGCCCTATCTAATAACATGAAATTGAATGTGGAGAAAAGCACATTACACCTGGGCAGGAAAAACCAAAGGTACAAGTACAGATTAAACAAAACCTGGCTCAAAAACAGTAACTGTGAGTGGGTTAGCTTAACAGTTTAACAAAGTTGGAAAGTTATCTAGTCCAGCAGTCATGAACTGGTGGTCTGTGGACGACTGGTGGTGAGCGAGAAAATTTTGCTGGTCTGCAGACAAATTATTTGCATTTTTTATATCACACTAAATCAGGGGTCCTCAAACTATGGACCCTGGGCTGGATACATGTAATGAATGTTGTGTTGCTGCAGAGAGTCTCCCCCTTCGGGGTCTTTTTGTGCAGGTTGGACGGGGGCAGAACTTTCGACTTAGTATCTGCTTCAGCCTCCTAGTGCAGGGCTTTGGGCAAAGGCTGGAGGGAAGTGCCACTGGTGGCGAAGAGCTGGAGGGCCTTGTTCCAATGGGACTGCATCATGGCCTGGAACTGGCTGACCACCTCAGCCCACTGAGCCTCCAGGTGCCAGTACCTGGTTTTCCATCTGTTTGGAAAGCCTATGCTCATAGTCCTCAGTGAGATGCTTCTGCTGAGCCTCCTTCTCGGTCAAATCCAATTTGAACTGAGCCACCAACTCTTTGTCATGGTGGCTGCTTAGCTCCAACAATTGCTTCCTGTTGGGGCCCTAAGGAGCCCAGGTGGGTAGGCGAGGAGTGGCTGGGAGGGGAGGGGCAAGTAGAGGCTGGTGTGGTGCCCCTTGACATGAGTGACATCAAGTTGGCCACACCCACCCAGTCACATGACCACCTAGCCATGCCCATCCAGCTGGTCATTAGGCAGATTATATTAGTGGTCCATGGAATTTAAAATTATGAATTTAGTGGTCCCTGAGATCCAAAAGGTTGGTAACCCCTGATCTAGTCCACCAACAACCCCCCGCCCAAGCAGGAGATCCTACACCATTTCTGACAAATGGCAGTCCAGTCTCTTCTTTAAAGCTTTCAATGATGAAGCTCCCACAACTTCTGAAGGCAAATTGTTCCATTGGTTGTTTGCTCTCACTGTCAGAAAATTTCTCATTTCCAGGTTGAATCTCTTCTTGTTCAGTTTCCATCCGTCTGGCCTTCAGGTGCTTTGGAAAATAGCTTGACCCCTCCTCTCTGTGCAGCCCTTCAAATATTGGAACACTGCTATCATGAGGACCCGGATTGTGGGGGCAATATTCTGAGGTATATTGGATTAATATACTGATGTAAGAGTATTGCTTAT
>JANHFL010008375.1:2008-12210 GCA_032468155.1 Oxyrhabdium leporinum
GAGAGAGAGAGAGAGAGAGAGAGAGAGAGAGAGAGAGAGAGAGAGAGAGAGAGAGAGAGAGAGAGAAACAACAACAAAGGATACATTGAGATGGTGGAAAACATATAAATGAATAGAGAGACTATTTTAACTTTTTTAAAATCAGTGTTTTTCATTGTAATTTCGTGACTGTACCTTGACATGCTCTTTAAATTTCAAATCTACCCAGCAGCTGAAGAAGCAAGTGTGCCAAAGGCATAAAAAGAAAGCATCTTCTGTAAGAAGGTTGTGAAGATATGCTGAGACCGTATCTTCTAGATTTTGTAAGGTATTTCTCCTTGGCCAGAAAAGGTTACACTAGAACTTTTAAGCTTTGGTGGATTTTTCTTCCACTAAGGATCTTTCTGGAGCAAATCACCAATACTTTTCTTGGCATCGTTAAAAAGACCAGTAAAGTCTTTGCTTTCTCGATCCTGGACACTTCACACATTTTAACTGTAGTAACACATTGGAAACATCTTATCTGACATGTGTGTTATTCTTTTCTTGGGTGATATTGTTGCCTGGGAAGAGAGAGAAATAAGGAACATGCTAATACAGTATTCTAGGAAGATTATTTAAATCTGGTTTTATTTCCTTTTAAGATACTTGCTGTTAACTGTCCAACTAGTGAACCCAAAACAAAGAAACAGTCTCAGGAGAAGTGAATTCCCAAAAGTTAAATTTTATTGGATACACCATATTGGTACTGAAGAAACAAAAACCAGCTCTGGTTTTCCTGTGCAAATGCTTGCGTAGTTAAACAATGACTTCTCTTTCTCTCCACCCCTGGGAGATCATATTGTCCAATTATGAAACATCCTTTTGTTATAGAGACAGTCCATCTCTCTCTCTCTGTGGTGGTGACCTTGATGGTTTTCATCCTCTCATGAACTCCGCATTCTGTTTCCCCCTTCCCTCCCCACAGTTCATTAGCAAGTTGAAAAGCATTAAGGATTGAAAGAAGCAAAGTGATTCTATCTTGACACTTGGAGGTAAACAACAACTCTTGGTCCTCAGTGCCTTTGAATTAACTTCTCTTTGTGATTGGAGAATAAGACCATCACAGAGTCCATCACTCTCCACTGAATGATGACCTCTTATATATCTCATATATCTGTGGAGCAGCTTGATACCTTCCACCATATTTTCTCCTCTCCTGTACTCTCTTTTCCTTGTGGGTTTCCACCTTTAAAACTGCCCACCTGGGCACACCTTTACTCATCCTTGAAGTCACTGGACGAGGATTGTGAAGTGCATTAGCCATGCATGCTAATTGGAAACTTGGGGTGGTTTGCAGACAGTTTTATTGTTCCAAGCAGACATACCGAAATCAATGAGATCTAATTTAATCATGACCCACTTACGTCCTATTGATTTCAGAGCCTTTTGCATGATTAAGTCCCAGCATAAGCTTCCATGTTCAGAAGCAATATACCTCTGAATATCAGGGCTGGGTTCAAATGGCAGGCTCTCTCCTTCAGTGCCTAAGACAATTGTTAGAAACTGGTGCTTTTATCTAACTGAGGACAACTTTATTTCTCTTGATCGTTCATTTTTTACTTGCCCAGTTCTTGTTTCTTTGCCTAGAATTCCTACCAATCTTTTATCCAACCAGCTAAAACATTTTACAATTTGAATTCTGCTATAGGTCAATTCTTGGCTTTTGTGTGCCAAATGAAACTCTTAGGATGAAAGGAAAGTTATCGTTTTGTAGTTTCTAAAATAAGACATATTAGACACCCTACCAGGAAATTATGATTAAATTTTGTGTTGATGTCCCTCATTGGTGTAGTTTACTGGTTTTGCAGAACCTCAAATAATAAATGATTGCCTCAGCAATGTGGTTTTCCAAGAAGAAAGCTTTCTGGGAATTTTCAGGTCAACCTTTTCAATTTCAGCAATTTGAAGATTGATTCCTCCTTTATTATTTTTTAAAATGCATTTTCCCCTTCCTGCTTCATCAGCATTCCAGAGGATATAAATTGTAGCCATGTGTGTGGAAAGGCTCTTCTTTGCTCTGATGGCGGTTAGATGATTATATTAAGCTCCTAAGTTTCTATCTACAGCTGCTTCCTTTAGACCCCATCTGTCTCTCTGTTCAGAACTTGACTGGACATCGAGCAATGGGCCACGTCATCCCCCCTCCTGCTTACACCATCAACAAAAAGTAAATAGCCAAGCATTTGCTTCAATCACGATCTGGAGAAAAAGAAAAGGAATCCTAATTCAGTAAATGAGGAAGTACCTTTTCAAAAATCTGACTTTTTCCCCCTGAAGCCTTTTAACACTTGATTCCTTTTGATCCAATTATAATATCGACAGCTTATGGACCTCTTGTCTGCTGTTTCTCCTGCAGGGTGTCTTGTTCCTCCTCTGAGTTGCAAGTACAACCCAACCCATTTAGAGATCAGAGGGACCACCGTTTTCCAAGAGTTTCTACTCCACCCGATTAGATCTGGGCAGACTGATCATGCTGCAGACCTTCTCAACCAAAGAGTTTCTCGACTGGAAGATGGACCTTTTTCGCAGTGGCCCATGCGCCATGGAATATCTTCCCTTTGGAGATTAGAATGGCCTCAACCCTGCTGGCCTTTCACAAGTTTTTAAAAACCTTGGCTGGATTCCCAGGCCTAGAGCTCTGAATGTGTTAAGGGCCCCATTTCTTGGTTTACCGTTAACTGGCTAAGTATTTTGGTTGCTGTGGATATTTATATTTATTGCTTTTAAAAAAGCTTTTTTATTGTTTTAATTGTTTTTATACTTTTGGAATTGTAGGCCACCCAAAGTCACTGATTGAGATGGATGGGTGTAGAAATAGAATAAGTAAGTAAGTAAATATCATTGGGACGAGATCAGTGTCACAGAGATGTACGAACAAAACATCTACTTCTTCATATCTACATTGGCACCAAAAGCATTGGGGAAGCTACACATGCTCATTCTCCAGCTTGATAACAGGCCATCCACTGCACTTTGGGTACAATGCAAAAGAGTAAAGGAGCTCGCATCTGACTTTACGAATGGTGATAGCTTCAAGCAAAGAGGAGAGCACTTCATTTCCTGAGGATATACCAGCTCTCATCTCAAAATGCAAACCTTGGAACTCTAAAGAGAGGTCCAAATGCCTCACAGATAAATTGAACATCTTTAGAAGAGGGGACACCAATTTCTTATGAATTTTGCTCAGCGTTTCCCTTTTCCTCTGTCGTTCCTTGTATGTCTTTTGCCTTCCCCAAATAACAGTTTCTCCAAAGGTACTCACTAGTCA
The DNA here is from genome assembly GCA_032468155.1 of Oxyrhabdium leporinum. Taxonomy (NCBI): domain Eukaryota; kingdom Metazoa; phylum Chordata; class Lepidosauria; order Squamata; family Cyclocoridae; genus Oxyrhabdium; species Oxyrhabdium leporinum. Next base: position 5,298 of record JANHFL010008375.1, read on the forward strand.
TGATGGTAAATTCATACTGTAATGGGTTTGATGTCCTTTGAGATAACAGAAGAATTGGCAATTTATTAAGAAACACTATCTAGCAATCGAGTCCATCTTCGGAATCTCATATTAATTTTGATTGTTCTATCTCCTCAACCTGCTGAGTCCAGATGCTTATAAAATCTCTCTCCCAGGACTTTACTTCACTGATCTGATGAGGTGGACATGATCTAGGAAGGCATACGTGAAAAAAGTACATCTGTTTGTCTCCAAGATGCCATAAAGCTGATGTCGTTCTCTTGTGTTGCAAAGAAGCAACTTCATTTGGAAAGCCTTTATTTCTAGAAGTAAAGCTTTCCAAACTCTTCCAAATTGAGACCATTCCCATGTACATAATTGCTCACCCAAAAGGACTCTTCTGGGGTCACGTGATATAAACGGGCTAAAGTGGGATTAGCTCCATTTCCACTTCAGCTGCCAAACAGCAAATTGCTGTGCTGCAACCCATTGTGCAGCATGGTGCCCTTGTGCAGAAATTAGAAGAGCATGGGACTATGGCCAGTGCATAGCACGAAACTGTCCCAGGTGCAAAAGACCAGGTCCACACGGGAAGGACTAATTGAACCGATTTATGGCTACTCACGCCTGTGCGCCAGAATCTTCTCAATGAATGGATAGCATATGCTAGGAGTTAGATAATTCAAGGCAGGTCGGACTTAGTTTTCTTACGTTGAACTTCTCTGTGATTAATTTCCATCTAGATATCGGAAGACTGCTATCATGTCACCCCTAATCCTTCTTTTCATTATGCTAGACATACTCAATTCCAGCAGCCGTTCTTCCTATGTTTTATCCTCCAGTCCCCTAATCATCTTCTTTGCACTTTTTCCAGAGCCTCAACATCTTTTTTATATCTTGGTGACAAAAACTGGATGCAATATTCCTTACCAAGGCATTATAAAATGGTAGTAACAGTTCAGGTGATCTTTATTGATGCAGCAGGGGGGAGGGAGGAGGAGGAGGAAGAGGAAGAGGAAGAGAAGGAAGAGGAGGAAGAGGAGGAAGAGGAGGAAGAAAAGGAAGAGGAAGAGAAGGAAGAGGAGAAAGAGGAGAAAGAGGAGAAAGATGAGGAGGCGATGATTCTGTTTCAATCTTCTGCACGTTCCTTCCATTCCCATACAGGTCTCTAAAACCCTCTTCCCAGCATTATCACCCTGTAGGTTCATCCGAGATCTTCCTCTCATTTTTAATTTTAATCCCTCTCACTCCGTGGGAAGCTCCTTCACGCCTGTCGGAAATGTCTTGATTTCCTCCAGGCACTTCAATTGTTGGAAGTAATTTGTTGATTTGTACTTAGAAACTTAATCGTTGCCGCTTTCTTCTGTTGTTTTGCCTTTCACCTCCTGGGCTTTGGTAAAGAGACAAATGTTTTTGCAACTGTGGCTCAGCTTTTGCACGCGATAGGCTGCCTGAGAGAGAAAAACATAGTTTCAAAGATCTAATGCAAGTTTTAAGAAATAAAGGCACATGTATCTACAGACATTCACACATGCCAATTTATTTTATGAGTTATAACTTTTCATTCTGTAATAAGAGGGAACAGCACTGAAAAATGGAAGGCTGTGCTTGGATCTTTGCTAGAAAATTATCAGGTAGCTCAACCTCTCTGAACGTACCCTAAAATTAAATCCTAAACTACAAATAAGCCTACAATACCCAATGGGAAAAGAAGCTCTTTTCTTCCTGGTGGACCGTTTTACACCATAGATAGAGAGACATCTTTTGTATTCTGCTATCGGCAAGGTACTTCCCAGGGAGAACAAACAAATGGAAAGAAAGCTGCTCCCCCTTAAATTTGATTTATCACAAAGCAATTGGAGCGTGTTACAATATTGAGATTTAAGAACGTAATTATAAGTTTCAGCAAACAGTGTGGAACATAAATAAAAGTTGGAGAGTTGAGTCTTATGATCCATCCATTTACATGGCAAATTATTTATTATATATATAAAAAGGAAGCTGCTACCAGAGAGGCTAAGCCATGATGCCTCAGTCTTTCCAATGGATTTTAGGACCGAAGAGATCATAATATCCTCAGAAGGCAACAGTCAAAAAGCAGCATCAATAAAACCGCCTTTTTGAGAGTTTATCAAATGTACCATTTGCTTGCAGCAAGGCGTAGTAACTACTAATAAATTAAAATAACAAACTGCATCTTCAGCAGCGATCTATTGTTTTATTTATATATGTTTGTTTAAGCAATTTATATAGCTACCCGATGCACAAATTGTGACTTTGAGTGGGTTAAAAAAATAACAGATAATAAAAATAACCAACACACACACACACACACACACACACACACACAAAGAGACAGAGTGACTGAGAGAGAGAAAACCCTTGAAGAATCTGGGCTAACCACAATCATTCTCACATGATCATCTAAGTTATTTTTTTAATAAAATACATTCATCATTCCTTGAGTCATTAATATATTAATACGATAACAGCGATGTGAATATAATAATATGTGATTTGTCTATGCTGCATCGATTTATTTCACTTCATTACCGTTCTTGTAAATTTGCTCATCACTGACCAAATAAGTTGAAACTTACATCTGAACCAGTAACCAAGAGAAGAACCAAGTTTTGAAAGATCTACAGAAGGCCAACAAGGCGAGAACCCTCCAGATCTGTGAGGAAGGTTCTTCTGTAGGCGTTGTAGGCCACCTGGCACAGATGATTGACAAGCAGTACCTAAGGGAATCTTCCTGTAATGATATCAATTACATCTGATTGTCTTGTTCTTAATCAGAAATATTCAGCGCTCATCCCATTAAGTTACAGAGAAAGAGCTAATTTGGAAATGGCTGCTGTGCCACTCGATATCCATGGTCGTTGACACAGATTCATAGAAGTATCTTTATGATCAGTCTCTGGCCATGGTCAGCATTCATCCTGAAATATATATTGCAAAGAAAACACGTTGCGCAGGAGCACCATCTCTGATGCCTATTTTGTGATCAGTATAGACTCTTTCCTATCCGGTTACACCATTTGTACTATGTCAGCTTTTCAAACACAGCTACCCAGCTACACTCCTGAGCAGCCTTGAAAAGGGGTGAATGCAGCCGTGCTTTAAGAACGACTAAAGCCAAATAAGACTGACAGATTGTTCACTGGACACATAAGAAGGCACTGATCTTATCCTAGACCGGTAGTTTTCAGTCAGCAGAATGTAGGTGTAGCAACGGGAGACGCTAACATTCTTCCCAGGGCAATGTATCGGCAGAATTTCTTTAAATTTATTCCTGTCCTTAACAGAAAAAAAAAAGGACTTTTTTCCCCTTAAAATGGTGGGACTTGCGTCACGAAGATCGTCATTCTAAACAACACATGCCAAAATGAGAAGAAAATAGATTTTCTAGATGAGATTTAGACTTAGACTTAGAATAACTTTATTGTCACTTTGAATGTACACTAATCGGCATACCTTGAAATAAAAATCCGTTGCACGCAGCTCTCAAAGGGTCACCACCTCCAATATACTCTACATAATTGTGACTAAATAAACAAATAAACAAACAAATAGATAAATATGCATATACCCACATATATTATAGGACACAGAGAAACAACACAGTCTAGTTCGGATGTGTGCTTGTACATGACGACAAAAACAAATCTGGCAAGTTTACCAGATGGATGGCGTAGATGGAAGCAGATCTGAATTGTTCTTGAGTGATACAAGTAGAAGTGTAAATAAAAGCATAAGTGACAGTCAACCCCTTGTTAAAAAAAATACTTCGTGAATACCATTTGAATCTTTCCTCTGTTGTTTAAGAATTGTCTACGTTTCTGTTGCTCAAGTAGATTTAAGAACTATTGCAGTCCTGGTGAATTGTTTTCTGATATCTAAACCCTTTTCTTCTTTGAAATGAAATGTGATTCCGGTTACTGTCCATGATCATCGCCACCTCCTTGGTGGTCTCGGGTGCTCTGGGGACAACTTATTATCCAAAGTATCTGAGGGCAAGAGAAGACGTAATCGATGGAAACTCATCAAAGAGAGATCCAGCCAAGAGCCGAGGAGAAGTTTCCTGACAGTGAACACTTTTCTGACAGAGAGCAAGTAATCAGTGGGACGGGTTGCCTTCAGAAGTTGTGGATCACTGAAGGTTTTTAAGAAAAGGCTGGGTTTCCTGTTGAGCAGGGGCTTGACTAGAAGGCCTCCAAGGTCCCTTCCAACTCTGTTATTCTGTAATTCCTCCTCCTCCTCCTCTCCCTTTTCATCTCCTCCTTTCCTCTCCTCCTTCACATTTTTTCTGGTTTCTTTTTCTGATTTCCAACCATGTTAAATAAGTCGATAGGCATTCTTACTTTGGCCCGGGTGACCCTCCTGGTATAATAGGCTACCTAGCAGACATTCTGATGAGCTTTGTTTCTTTTGTTCCTTACAAAGCAAAATTCTTATGAATTTGAAAATAAAAAGATCTGATTATTGGTCCCCTAATCTGAGGCTGCCACACATGAGTTAGGAAGTGAATTCCTTTCAATGCTACGGATACAGTTCTTGGTCTATTTAATTTTTTTTCTGGTCCTCATAGAAAACTCAAGCGGCATTTTGTTCTTTTTAAGAATAATTGGAACAAATGTTCCATGACAGGACTCCAAGACAAAGTTAAGCTGGCTCCCGCAGAAATTTGTTAATACTCTTATGGGAAAATGCATTGTTAATACAATTAAGTCAGTTAATGCATTAAGTTTTGACTTTATGCCGTTCCTACATTACGTTATTTTTTAATCAGCCGAAGTACAAATGTTCTCTGGGTCGATTACATAAAAATGTGTTGGAGTGTTAGGGAATAAAAACGAGGCAGTAGGAAACAGTTACAAAGCTTGAAATTGCATTGCTGCTTTTACAACTGGCTGTTAAAAGTCTCGGTCTCAGTATGGTAAAAGATCAGGTAGTCCTCATTTAGTGACCACAATTGGGATTGGCAATTTAGCTCAGCCGCAAAGTGATAGCTGAGGAAAACAGCAATTGTGCTTACAATCTTTGCTTTACAGACCTGTGAAACTCATAAATTCAAGGATTAATTCTCGCATTTATGAAAGGATCTATGTACTAATCATAAAGTGACATTTTCATCCTTGTCGAAACTGTGAACGGTCACTAAATGCAGCAGTTGCTAAACAAGGACTACCTTGTGTAAGAAAGTTCAGACTTCATTAACTAAGCTATTTATGTATGGATGAAGAGTATTGATTAATTTATTTATTTAGGAAGTGCTATAGCATTAAAAATGCATAAAAGGAATACTATTATGGCCAGGTATTTTTCTATTTTAATCTACCTGGCTAATTCTGGTAGTTGAATCCATTCTCTTGGCAATGAGAAGAATCTGTAAAGTCAGTTTAATTAGTAAACGTATCCACTTGAAAAATGTGTTCATCCCTTCCTTTAAAAGAACTTTAAATATGTTTGATGATGATTTTGTATTAAGAATATTTCACTTTTGTAAATAACTGAAAGTTGCATTGTAATAATCTAAGGTACATTCATTGATGCATTTTCAGTGAAAACCATGTGTCAAATGCTTTCCTGTAAATTTTTTTTCCATATCTATTAAAATAAGTTGGATTATTTTCAACATTTCATTTTAAAAAGTATATTTTTTTCAAGGTTTTCTACACCAGTGGACAATCATCAGTGGTTTGGCTGATATTCTGGATCCAAGAATGGAACACTGGAAATTATCAGAAAAGTACTTAAGAAGTATTTTTAATTTTGGTTATTTAGAGAGAGGTTTGGTATTTTTCTGTTCTCAAAAAAAGTTTGCATTACTCCTTTTAGGTATGAAGGAATCACAGTTTGTGGCAAGCTGACATTCCCTGCTGCTGTTACCCATTCAGCCTGACGTCTATTGCTTCTTTTACAACGGAATAAAACCATCATAAACTTGATGCTTTTTCCTCTCTGTCCACCTGTGACATGTTTTTCGTATGACACCCCAGTCATATCTAAAGCACCTGGTAAATTCATACAATACTGCGGAGTCTGAACAGATGGAATTCATCTCTTCTTTTGCAGAATACAAAAAAAAAAGTCATCACCCTCCCACCACCACCAAAAATAGATTATCATTGACTACCAAACAGACCAAATGCTTAAAACAGATACCCTCATCCTCATAATTATTCTAAAAGATTAGTAGCAACCAAGGCTTACAGAATTTATCTTTTCCTGGATTAGATCTGTGTGTATATATGTTGTGTAAATTATTATTATTTTATTAAAATGGCTTGTAGAGTTAAAAATTGTCTATCTACTTACCTATCTATCCATACATTCATGCACCCATCCTCCCTTCCTCCCAGAATAGCAGAATTGGAAGGGACCTTCTACTCCAGCCCCCTGCTCAAAGAGGAGACCCTGCACCATTCCAGACAAATGGATGTCCAGTCTCTTCTTCAAAGCCTCCAGTGAGGGAGCACCCACGACTTCTGGAGGCAAAATCCTTCCAGTGATTAATTGTTCTCCCTGTCAGGAAATGTCTCCTTAGTTCCAGGTTGCTTCTCTTCTTGATTAGTTTCCATCCATTTGGTGCTTGGAAAATAGATTGATCCCCTCTTCTTGGAAACCCTTCAAATATTGGAAGACTGCTATCATGTCTCCCTTGGTGCTTCTTTTCACTAGACTAGACAAACCCAATTCTTGCAACAGTTCCTCATATGTTTTAGCCTCCAGTCCCCTAATCATCTTCATCGCTCTTCTTTGCCCTATTTCCAGAATCTCAACATCTTTTTTATATCGTGGTGATCAAAACTGGATGCAATATTCCAAGTGTGGTGATTCTTTCTTTCTTTCTTTCTTTCTTTCTTTCTTTCTTTCTTTCTTTCTTTCTTTCTTTCTTTCTTTCTTTCTT
>JANHFL010008377.1:0-17048 GCA_032468155.1 Oxyrhabdium leporinum
TTACAGCCTCTTAAAGTGGTAGCAGTCAAATAACCCTGCTGACTCATTGCTACCATTGCATCATCATTACAACATTAAAGTACTACAACATTTCAGCAGTTGGTCAACTATTAAATCATCATTACTGTGACAGCATGGATTACCATGTTGGAATAAAAATATTGGATGAGTCCATAAATATTTCCATAGTACGAGTTGTTGGATTTTTGTATATTAGATATATGAATCAACCATTGTGGGTTTGTAAACTATGACTCTTGGCTTGGTGTGATGCAGAACCAGGCCACGATGGCTTTCCCCATAAATTAGGGTTAACAGAAGCATGAATTAGAGTAGTGGTGGGAACTGTTTTAGCTATCAGAAGGCGCATTCAGCTGTACAATCTAGAAGATTCTCTGAAGGCTGCCAAATGCAAAATGGAAGTAGAGGCCATATTTGCCTCATGGCTTGCAAGTTGCCCATCCCTTGGAAAGTGTGGTATCCAAACTCTGGTTTTCACCAAACTTTCCACTTATTCCAAGGCCAAAAAAGTCAAACAAAGTAGCAATTTAATACATTCAAGCTATCTCTCTCTCTCTAAAAATATTACAATTAACTCATTTAATTTAGAGAAGTAGATTTATCTTTTGTTTATTACAAGGACAATATACTCTTACATATACTCTGAGGAATGTCTATGTCTCTTTTGTAACATATATCGTATTCTAATGAGGAGTAACTCTTTTTAAGATCCTGTGAAGAAGAAAAGTTTATCCACAGTGAATTTTGAAACTGTGTCACTGATGAACTGTGAAACTGATCCTTCAAGATCCTTATCTGTAAATGATGCGATATTTTTCCATTGTACGTCATAAGGATAAAAGCAGTCTAAAGTTTCAAGTTACCCATTGGCATAGGATGAAACCTATAAAGTTGAGGAAAGAGTTTATTGGGTCATAAAAAAAAACCAAGGCTGCCGTTCCCCGCTAGTTAGAGCAGTAAAATACTTTTAAATGAAAACTGATAGACAAGTTAAAATCTACCTAATGTACTTTAGTTTTTTTAACATAAGCACTATTTGCTATCAGGCACTGGTGCATTATGTATCCTCAATATTCACATTAGTATTTCAACTAAATTCAATTTACTCTAACTGTGAGGTACATAAATTAACTTTATTTAATTTTAATTAAATGTAAATATAAGTAAAATAGTAAAACCTGAATCTACGTATTTATTCTCATGTTTCACTCACAGGAACAGTTATGGTTCGGCTCAGAAAGATTAAAGGTGTCCCAAACATGCCAATAGTTGGTCTACAAAGACTGAATTAGAAAGTCAGAAATGTAGTTGGGCCAGTGTTACCACATGCATATGTTCTTGATAATAATGACATCAAAATGACAAAATGTACATTGTGACATCACATTGCAAACTCCACCCTTTCATACCTATATGAGACTGTCATACGTAAGGTGAAATGTTTGTGTTGTCTACATATCATCACTTCCTCCAGCCCATGGCTACAAGCTTTCCACACCCTCAAAGGGCAATCTGAATTCCATTCATTAGAATTTATAAGAATGTCACAACTGGGGTAAAAGTAGGCTCATAAGCTAAATTTGACCTGTAGTCAGAAATGATGAGATTGTTACCATGAATCAATAATCCAGGCTCTGGTGCAGGCCTAAGGAGGATAAGACATGATCCAGGGGGCATCCATGGACTGTTTAAACTATTCTATTACAATCTGCAATTCAACATTCATTTGATAATTCAGCTGCAGACCTAAAGCAATATTCAGCCTTGCCAGTGAATTATGATTGGCCTTCAGAATAAAATTAATTCTCCCTGTATTGACAAGGGAGAATTAATTTTGCCTTACAAAGGAAAGAGACAAGGTGTAGCTATATGGACAGTCATCAGTCCTCTCTGTGACAATTACTCTTTTGCTTTAAGAGTTCAGAATTATAATGAGATGGGGTGGGGTTTTTTTGTTCCTTCTGTTCAATCGTGTACATTTCTTGGAGACAAGTTCCTCCAGTTTTCTTGGCAAAATGTTCAGAAGTGGTTTGTTATTGCCTGTTTCCTGGGGCTGAGAGAGAGTGACTGACCCAAGGTCATCCAGCTAGCATTGTGCCTAAGGCAGGACTAGAATTCACAGTCTCCCAGTTTCTATCTTGATGCTTTAAACACTATATCGAACTGGCTGTCTGTAATGAAAATAAGCATGCATAAGTTTTGTACATTTAATATGAAGTGTGATAACATCTTATACCACAATGATTTACAGTGAAACAGATGCACTTACAAAACATTGCTAGAAGGGCAATAGGTTGAAATTTTGTTTGATGGGGATAACCCTAATCGTAATAGGAATGCATATTTAGATTTCATGCTTGGTTAATTTGTAGGCAGCGAAGAGCAACTGGTGTTAACCAGCCTGCTGGTATATTGCCTACAGTGCTATTAACTTGTTAATCAAGAGTTAAAAATAGATCTTGCACAATAAGTGAAGTAAACTGTATCTGTTCTGGCTAGCTAGATCCATTTCTTTTTGCTTTTAATACAAAATAGCACAGAATGCTGCAGATGGTCTCAGTTTGATTAAACAGGAATAATTTCATGCAGATATGGAAAGAGAGATAGAAACACAGAACGCATGTATTTTATTTATTTATACTTGTCTGCTGCTCCAGGCCAACAGAATTATAGCTGAAACTGATTCTAGAGATAATCCTGCCTGCCCCCCCCCCCCGGCTTCACTTTATGCGAAGGTTTATAACTTCAGTTCTATGCTTGCATAGACCCCCACAGAAGCCCTCAAGAGTGGGTCTCAAAAGCTTTTAAGAGTTGCTATCAAATTGTAATTTTAGTTAACAGGAAAATATTACTTGCACAGCAGGAAAGTAAGCATTTTTGCTATATTTAATCCAGTATAAATGAAATCAATCACTTTAAATGTTTTGTCCCAAACTCACCTACCATTTTGGGGGAAAGTAGTCTCCAGCACACCCTAAAAAAGATATGTGCAGCATTCAGTTCGCAAAAAATGTTTGCCCCATGAATAATCATACTCTTGCAGAAAAGTGAATTTGCCCTGGAAAATATCAGTAGGATATTGGTAATTCTTTATAAATTAGCCTGTAGAATTTGAGAATTTCACCAACTCAGAGGAACAGCTACAGTCCATCATTTGTGGCATTGGTGGCCCATCATTTGCTTTTGTGGTCTCAGGCAAGTATCAAGAGTGACATTTGCTGGATTTTAGGTTATATTATGATACTTGTTGTCTGATTTGGTTAAAAGATTGGATAACTTTAAACAATCCATGATTGTTAAAACTTGAAGGTTCTGATTTGAGATTTGGGTAGCATGCCTATTTGTGGCATAACAAAGTAAAAGTTAACCCTGGTTTTAAGACTCACGCTATTAAGCAATCAATTGGGCATGTATGGCGGAAGTAAAGAACATTAGCTGATAAAGTGCCACTGTGGCTATCATGTCTTGAAGTACTACATAGAACAAAGATGGTATTGGAATGTAAATGGATGGCATATCGGGACTTATTGATAATTGAAAAAGTGGGATAAAGACAAGAGAATAATTAGTAAGTGAAGGATTTGTTTGTGACTGGTTTAATTATTATAGAATTTTTGAACAATTTAAACTTGATAAAAAAAGTTTTATATTCGCAGGAACTACATCTGAACTGGGTGTCAATTTATGTTCTGGAGATGACCACTTGATTGCTAAAATATATAAAATGTTACCCAAGATGCATCTGGAAGATGAATATGTCAAAGATTGTATGGCAAAATCAGCAAAAAACTTTGGGTATAACTTAATGCTAGATAAATGGGAGAATGAATGGATTAATAGACTAAAATTTACATTGAATTATACCTTGGAAGAAAATTTCTATAAATTGATGTATCATTGGTATCTGATCCCAGACAGACTAGTGAAAAGGTATAAAGACATTTCTAATAAGTGTTGGAAATGTAACCAAAATCCAGGTTCATTTTATCATATGTGGTGGTCTTGAAAATATGTGAAAACATTCTGGATAAACATAATAACGATGACACATAAAATATTTTAAGATAGAAATTTTAATAAAACCTGAATCTTTTCTTTTACGTATTATTTTCTAATTGAAAAATAATTTGGGGTGCATTCCTTCACATGGTGACTGCTGCGAGGATTGTACTTGCACTGGAAAAGAAAAGAGATGTCAATTGTTGAAGAATGGATTTTAAAATTGACTGAATTAGCAGAGATGGTGAAATTAACTGCTTTGATCAGACATAATAGATTAGACAGTTTTATAAGAAACTTATACATATATACACATACATACATACACTCTTTTACCTTTTGCAAATATATATATTTGTAAAAGGGGAGGATAATTTATTGTTTTCTCTTTTTATCAGTGTTCAGCCAGGGTGGATTCTATATGTTTAATATTAAATTATTTTATTTTATTTGATATTCGGGTGACCTTTTCTCCTTTTTTGTACACCAATCTTCTTTCTGTTTTGTTGTTAATGTTAGGTGTATGTTTTTGTTTGTTACTTTTTCTGTTTTATATTTTATCTTTTTTGATAAAACAGCATAAGTATATTTAAACAAGAGTGAAGTTTATTGGCATTGTACTGAGTATTTCCCATGTACAGTTGGTGGACTATATTTAGCTAGTGAGAAGAAATGGTGATTATATATGCATTAAAGAAACGAAATGCTATAAACTTTTGGGGAATTATTCATAAAATATGCTGTGCTAGTGTAATAACCTGCATCTGTCTATGCATGGATGTTTGCAAAACTACAATAAATTAAAATTAAAAATCAGCTGTTTGAAATATAGCATTTCCACTGCACCCTTGCACAATTTGTGGCCTACCAAGCTTAATGTTGTGTTGTCTCAAACGTGTTTGATCTTCCCTTCAGTGTTCAGTGGCTTTATAATCTTGCCCAGGAGTTTTCAAACTTTTTCAGATAAAAGAATTTATTAGTTAAAAATAAAAATCTCAGAACCTTGATCAAGAAGCTGTCTTCAAAATTTAAAAATTTAATTAATGATAATATTCTCCAGTGGAACTCATCAAGCTCTTGTGAAACACTAGATTTTCATGGAACACAGTTAAATAACCCATGACCTAGCTTACAGATAGTGATTTTTTTCAATGTATCAGTTATAAATGATCATGAAGTTTTAAATTTTTTACTCCTGCATGATTTCTGTTTTCATGCTTGTAGAGGTGAAACCCTACACATATTTAAAAAATTGTAAACCAGGAGCCATTGAGGTCATTGTATCAGGAACTGCATGGAAATATTTGGGAGAAGACTATTAAGTGCATAAATGTACTTACTGTTTAAACTCATCCTCTCTTATGTTGGCTTGATTATAAACCAGTTTAAGAAAATCTTGCTGAAAGTGAGACATTTTAGCAACAGTTTGCAAGGTTTTCAGTCTGACCAGAAGGCTTCAGTATCCTTCCAGAGAACAACTACCTTGGTTCTGTGCCTTCCCACTTTTTATTCTATTTTTATGGAAAGTGATAAAATAAAACATCAGTGGATTTAAATATGCACACAAGCATGCACATAGGGAGGGAAAAGTGAAAATCTCAGAGAAAGAAAAATAGTATTTAAAAAAAAATCTATCAAGTTTCAAAAGAACAATATTTAGTTGCAAAGCAAGTGGTTATTGTGACACTGGGTATCATACCAAAAAGTCTTGGACAGCACTTATAAAATGTGAGCATTAATAAAATATCCATTTGTTGATGACAAAAGTGCTTGGATTCACACATATACTACACCAACACATTATGACAACCTAGGGTCTTGGGAGGAACCTGATGCACATGAAAGCCAACACCAACTAAAGAAGTGTCAATTGGGATTTCACATTGCTGTACTGTATATAATAATAATAACTTGATAGTGGATATAAATGCCATATCTAGCCTAAATATCTGATTGACTGTTTGACCAGCAACAACAACAATCATAATCACAAGAGACAAAACTGGCCTACAAAAAAGACCAAATGAAGAATGGAAATGAGACATGGTAAGGCAAAGTATTACATGGCCAAAAATAGCAAGCAAAGCAGATAAGAACAAGACTTGGCAATGGTTAAGAGTAGAAAAATTGATAAATAAACAGAGAGACTAATTTTGGCTGCACAAAACTAAGCCTTAAGAACAAATGCATACAGAGCCAGAACTGGGAAGACACAAGCAGGCAACAAATACAAGAAATACTATTTGCCTGCAAGCATGTAGTGGTAGGTAATAGAAAATGAAGAAACTAAAGTGCCCTGGACTTTGGAATTCAAGCAGACAAGCACTTGCCAGACTTAACAATTGTTGATAAGAAAGACAAAATAATCTGGATAGTGGATGTTGCATTACCTAGAGACAACAGAATAGACGAGAAAGAATGGAAGAAAATCACAAAATACAAAGACTTGCAAATCGAAGTAGAACGATTGTGGCAAAAGAAAACAAAGATTGTACCAACGGTAATAGGCACCTTGGCTACTATCATGAAACATCTGGAGCATCACTTGAACACCATTGGCACTGACAAAATCCCCATTGAGTTAATTGCAAAATGCAGCTTTACTTGGAACAACTTACATCCAGTGATGATTTTTTTAACACCATCGGACAACAACATCTACTTTTCCCGGGTCCTTAGGAAGGATTGGATAGGTGGATAAAAATGTCAAATACACTCTAAACATCTGGCTGACTGTGCGACGAAGCAGAATAATAATAATAATAATGTACTTTGGAAGTGGAGCAGAAAAATGTATTCTGAGATCTGGGCTTTCGTAGTGGCAGGGGGATTAAAAGAGGGTCATACCATCTGTTTCTGTTCTGCAGAAATGCTGGTCTCCCTGTTCTACCAATGGGACAACATTGCAGTGTAGATAAGCTCTAAAAAAAAGTTTAGTTAGTAATTTCTTTGCCTGGGAAATGATGTAAAACAGAAATTTTTTGGTTATTTCTCATTCTTAGTATTACGGCTTGCTTTATAACAGCTATTGGAATGGCAGTTTTGTACATTTTCTAACATTTTTCCTAATGCTAATTACTGTTTATTTTATTGATGTTAGTATCTTCTAATTAATTTAAGTTGTAATCCACCCAGATAACTGTTTATTGGATGGATTAAAACTACAATAAATAAATAAATCATAGAGTCATTTGAGTACATCTTCATTTAATTAAAACTTAATACATAAATCTGAGTCTATAACTTGTGAATATCAGCTGCTGGAGGATAAACAACAGTGGAGGTAGACTTCTCGGAGAAGAGTTCCTGTATTTTTTTTAAGAGTGTAGCAGAACTATTTGTTAATTATAGCAGTGATCCCCTTTCTGGCTTGATGGACCGGCAACGGGGAAAGGGGAGAGCGGATGGTTTGGGGTGATCAGCAGGTGCATGCATGAGCATGTGCAACTCCATTTGCACCAGTGGGGGGCACATACAATGTTTCAAAATGGGCCATGATCCAGTAGTGGGCCACGGCTTGGGGGTTGGGGACCCCTGATTTATAGATTGCACTTTTGTAGACATTTTTAAATATAGGCTGGGTGATTATCTATAATATCTGTAGAGATTATGTAACTGGGAGTACATTATAATGATTCTTTCATGTCTCTAAAAGAGTAGCTGAGAAACCTTCCAGAACTGTGATCGTATTACAGGTAGTCCTTGACTTGCAACAGTTCATTTAGTGACCATTCAAAATTATAACAGCACTGAAAAAAAGCGGCTTGTGATCATTTTTCAGACTTATGACTGTTGCAGCATCCCCCTGGTAACCTGATCAAAATTCAGATGCTTTGCAACTGACTCATTTATGACAGTTGCAGTGTCCCAGGGTCATGTGATCACTTTTTGCAACCTTCTGACAAGCAAAGTCAATGGGGAAGCCAGATTCACTTAACAACCATGTTGCTAATATAACAATTGCAGTGATTCACTTAACAACTGCTTTGCTTAACAACAGAAATTTGGGGCTCAAATCTGGTTGTGAGTCAAGGATTTTCTCAATTTGTTTGGATTCCTGCAATTGAAAATAAAACATGTCTTCTTCTATTTTCTTAGAAACGTTTTCTATAATTTTGAATATTGTCCTCTTTCTGTCTAATGGCCTCCCCTTCTTTGAATAAGCTTAGGACTTAGACTACTCAAGATTTATGAAATAGGGTGAGATTTGCACATGATGTTTTAAGACTGATTATGAGATATTGTCCCATACCTGGCATCAGCTTTTTGGTAGATTGAAGCAAGGAAGTGTGCATGTATTTAGATGGAGCCATGCCTGAAATATTCCCATCCAAAACTCAAAATACTGTACCAATAAGTGCAGGGCAATTAATTCTGAGCCATGATTAATGTGAGGACTTTAAATGCTGCACTATATCTATCCTGATATAATGAACAATAAAGATAACTTTCTTTCTGACTCCTGAATATTGATGCAGGGTACAGATAATAACTGGCCATTGTAACATTAAAAAAAAGTGCTAGATCCTTTTGTTCTAATATGTTGAAATTTTCTGTGCCAATAATGTTTGTACACAGCATTTATTTCCATTACTGCGCTGGATGCAGCTTGATATTTGCAGCTTGCAAAGAGTTCATTTCTGCCATTTGTTTCCTCCCCTTCATTTCATATATGTATCTGCTCCAAGAAACACACTAAACTTTGGAGGTCAGCACAAGCAAAGTATGAAAAAGATTAACCAGTTCAGATTGCAAAATGAAATGAATATGTTGTAATCTTTACAGTGTCATTGTACAGCTATATCTATGAAGAAATAAAACTTATTTCCTGGTATAGTGTAATAATTTAAACAACCGCTGCATGAGACTACCAGAAAAGCAAATGTTTTTATGTGATAAATGCAATAGAATATAAGCAACTTTTGGGGGAAAATCAATTATTTGCATATTTGTGAAAATAATAATAAATAGAATCACAATCAGGTTAATATTAGATTCATTATTTGCTGTTGATGTCATATCCTGGTGCCTTGAGGCTGGGAGGGATAACAACATGCTTCTACTGAACCCTGGCAAGACTGATTGGCTTTGGTTTTTAGAGTCCCCCAAATCTGGGCTTTACCATCTTTGGCACTGGTTGGAGTGGCACTGCCCCAAACAGACCTAGTGCACAACTTGGGGGTCTTCCTGGAGCCACGGCTCCTGCTTGAGAAGTAGGTAGCAATCATGGCCATGAGGGCCTTTGAATAACTTTGTGTTGTGCAATAGTTGAACTGATTCCTGGATTGTGAGGCTCTACTCACAGTTACTCATACTGAGATCACCTCCCCAATGGACTATAATGCACTGTACATGGGGCTGCCCTTGAAGAATATCCAGAAGTTCCAGATGGTACAAAATGCAGT
The DNA here is from genome assembly GCA_032468155.1 of Oxyrhabdium leporinum. Classification (NCBI taxonomy): domain Eukaryota; kingdom Metazoa; phylum Chordata; class Lepidosauria; order Squamata; family Cyclocoridae; genus Oxyrhabdium; species Oxyrhabdium leporinum. The sequence goes on from JANHFL010008377.1 coordinate 9,426, forward strand.
GGCCTAGGCAATTATCTGTGCGTCTTGAAGGGCACATGTTACATTTCTGTTCCAGGATCTGCATTGTTTGCTTCCATGTCTAATTCAAGGTGCTAATTTAAAGCACTGCATGGCATGGGGCCAGATTATCTGAAGGACCGCCTCTCCCCAGTTACATCTGCTTAACCCATCAGGCCTTGGAAGATAGGCATATTGCAGGTCCCAACCACTAAAGAATTTGGTCTGACAAGACCCGGGACACAAGTCTTTTCTGCTGCAGCACCTGTCCTTTAGAACATTATCCCCCCATGCCCCGAGATGAGGTTATTCCAACCCCTATGATCTTCTAGAAATCTCTCAAAACATTTTTTTTTCATCAGGCCTGGGGATTGCCTGATAGCAAGGAGCTGTACAATTGTTGCATCATGCTTAACGTTCTAATTTTGCCTACCTCATCATCTTGGTTTTAATAATTAATTTAATTGGTTATATAATATGTGTAAATTTTGGTTTTGTGGTATGCCACCAATAAGCACCTTATCTGAGATGGGTAGTCATCTAAATTTGATTAAATAAATAAATACTTTATACCAAGTCATGTTTTTCTTATCTGCAACTTACTAAACTAATCAGTTGATTAGTTTGTATAATATGCTAAGCCATTAACTATGTTTTACAAGCCCCAATATCTTGATTCACATCATTTAAAACTAAATAGCAACATAATAATTTAACAGAATGGGCAAACCCAGCCTGGATCAAACATCTTTGTGTGACAGCTGATCCATAGCATCCTATTAATATTTTATGCAAAAATTAGCATTGTCAACGGATCAAAAAACAAAGAAATGTTTCATTAATAATGCTGTAAGATTTGGGAAGAGATCAAACAGTACAATAAGATATCTTTCAGTTGTGAGATTCTGTGAGGTAGAATTAGAGGTTAGATTGCAAAAGATAAATCTTAATTTCACACATAATGTGAATACATCGTCCAAAATGACACTGGCCAGAAAGTATTTTACAAAGAAAAAGCATTTTAGAGAACAAGCCAAATCTTTCTATTCATTTCCCCTGTTTTGGAGTCACAATGTTATGCTTATAACAGTGTTTTTCACATTTGACAACTTTAAGATATGTGAACTTCAACTCTTAGACATAAATTGATGTACCTGACATGAATCATTATGAAGGATACAAAATTTATGTAGATCTAACTGCTTTATACAGATTACTTCAGATGATTGTCTGATTGTTTATTGAATCAAGTTTTTACCTTATTTGTAATGCAAATATAATAAGTTATGCTCAGCCTACAGAAAATTGCTGATCTTTGGAGCAAAGGAGTATGTACTCTATAACAGAAGTAATAATGTCTTGTATTGAAGAGTTTGCATCATTTGCAGCAAACTCAGATCCTTTGCTTGCAAAGACTGTTGGTACTGATGATCACATAACATCAGTAGCAGAGAATATCAGTTCCCTGGGTTTCTTCCATCAGCAGTTTGTGGTAGCAGCTAATCAGATGGTGGATGGAAGAGAGCAAATAATGTCCGGTGATAATGAATCAAGATGCCCATAAATATGAATAAGCAGGTCTTCTGCTTCTCTGACATGATTCCCACCCCCACCCCCGTGGAATGAAATAGCTACCTCTCTCTTTTAAAAACAAAGCTATCTGTAGGATTGGGAAGCAAGAATAGGAAATTATGAGACTTGATCTTTAACAACCAACTCATATAGAGAGAAACTGAATATTTTTCTCTCTGTGTGTCTATGTTAATACCAACACATTTTTTTGTAGGACCATACAGTTGAAAATACACATAAAATAGAATTCTGCAATAACATAATTCTAAGGCAGCGCACAATTGATAAAAAGGAGTAAATCCTGGGAGCAACAAATAGCTGCTTTCCAGAAATATTGATTACAATTTCCATCATATCCTGGCGGATTGGCTGAAGGCATCTCCCTAGTTACCATCAATGAGATTTCAGGAGAGACCTGAAAATCTTGATCCATGTCAAAGCACAGCCTTTCATGTATCTGGACCAGGGTGACACAGAAGGATTTAAAACAAGCCTTGCAGGGGATTTATGCTTTGAAATGGAGTATCAGCTTTTGAGACTATTTCAAATCCAGGAAGATGAAGCATTCTTTAAAGTATTTATATGTTTTCTGTTCTAATATTCCAAGATGACCAAAAATAAAATTTAAAACTAAACATATCAGAACACAAGAAAAAAATGATAGATAACTATATGATGTCATTAACATAGAATTAAAAACCTCTATTCCATTCTTTGAAAACAGAGACTTCAGCCAATGAGCTTTAAAATACCAGCCACTAAAACACCAAACATTGGGAGGGAAAGTCTGAACATGATGCCTGAAAATTCAATTTCCTTAAGGATGGTTCCAGTTATTAACTGAGCAACTATCTTCTGAACTGATTGAAGTGTTTGAAAAATCTTCAAAAGCAACATCATATAGCAGATGGTATTAATCTAATCTGCAGGATACCAAGGCAGATATGAAAGTGACCAAATCATTTCTGTCTAACAAGAGGGGGTTATTCAATCTTGGTACCTTTACAGAAATATACAGGTAGTCCTTGGCCTACGACCACAATTGAGCCCAAAGTGAGGCATTTGTTAAGTGCGTTTTGCCCCATTTTATGAACAATTACCACAATTGTTAAGTGAATCGTTGCAGTTGTTCAGTTAATAACAAGGTTGTTAAGTGAATCTGGCTTCCCCATTGACCTTGCTTGTCAGAAAGTCGCAAAAACTGATCATGTAACTCTGCGACACTGCAATTGTCATACATATGAACCAGTTGCCAAGGATCCAAATTTTGATCACAGGACCAAGGGGATGCTGCAACAGTTGTAGGTATGAAAAACGGTCATAAGTCCCTTTTTTTCAGTGCTGGTGTAACTTTGAACAGTCACTAAATGAACTGTTGTAAATTGAGGATTGTCTGTACTTTAGATTTTGAGTAAAAAAAAAGATGATTGGATTTAGGAGAACTCATCACGTTCTCCTTTTCGTCACTTCAAATGCAAATTGTTTTTTTGCTCTCAAGTTAAATCACTGATGCTTTCACCTTGATTGTTAGGAATGGGGAGCAGAAAGATAATTAAATTACACCCACCATTTGCAAGACATTAGGAGCCATGGTGGTGCAGTGCTTAGAATGCAGTATTACAAGCTGAGTCTGCCCACAATGAAAAGTTCGGTCCTCACCAGTTGACGTAGCCTTCCATCTTTCCGAGGTCAGTAAAATGAGGGCCCAGATTGTTGGGGGCAGTATGCTGACTCTGTAAACTGCTTAGAGAGGGCTGTAAAGGAATGTGAAGTGGTCTATAAGCTTAAGCGGTATTGCTATTGCTATTACTGTAGAGACACTGATCACATTTTTCTGAGGGCTTTCAGGCCTTAAGAAGTACTGTTCCAGGAAAATTTACAGAAATTTGAGATCAAGAGTTCAGGTCAAGATTGTGGAAACATCTTGACCAACCCCTGAACCTGTAACTATGTCAATGCCTCTAAGCTGAGTTTTCCAAATATATTTTTAAACATTGAAAGAAAAAAGTACCTTATCCCTGTAAATCTTTGTCCAACCAACTGCTTAAATGCCTGAGGACTTTATAAATGGTGCTTTAAAGCAATCATATAAATTTCCATCTTTACAAGTAATCCAGTTTTGTTGAGAATTAGCACTTTGTCTAACAAGAGAGTTTTATTATAGCAGCACTTATGACATTGTGCTGAATAAAAGGTAAGTTCAGCGAGTGTTACAAGGCGAACCTATTCACCCATGCAGTCTGTTTGCTATAGTTATTGGTTTTTCCATATTATGCTTTATTCAGACTTTAGTCAGGTAATTATGCTGTTTTTATGTCACACAAGTTGACCTGTAATAAAAGTATTTGGCATGAGATAATCCACTTTTTCCATTATTCTATCGAGAGTGAGGAATATCTATTAAAACATCTCACCATACTCTATAATTCTGCTTGAATGAATGACTTCTCAGTCAATAATTATGCAGCAATAAAGTAGATTCTTACAGTGTAGAGATTGTCCTGGACTGTACTGGCAAGAGTACAAAAAAAAAAAAAAAGGATAAAATTCAATAGGTTACAACATAATGGAAACATATTTATAAGGTAATAAATTTTATTTTATTACTCTGTAGGCAACAGTCTTACGTTATTGATAAATTTTATTCCTGGGAAATTGTAATAATTAGTATTAGCAAAGACAATTTGATACGTATTTTCTAAATCTGGTTTTAATCAGCCCAGTACTTAGAATTCTCTGTATAGACTACATATTCTTCTCTGCAGTTGTCCCACCGTGATCAATGGGATTTATGCTTTAGTAAGTGAGTTTAGTAGTTTCACTATGATATATATGTTCCATTGACATACAAAAAAACAACAATTTCCAGGGGTTAGCATATACCACGGGTGTCAAACTTGATTGAGTCACATGTCGTATTGTGACATATCACTAAGTTGTTTGCCTTTGTGGAGCTGGGGCGGGCGTGGCCTGTGTGTGACGTATCTGGCCCACAGGCCGCCAGTTTGAAAGGCCTGGTATCTATTATAGCTTATTCTTTTTTACAAGCTGGAGCTGTATGGCCATTTTTTCAACTATGAAGATTTGATATAAGGGAGGCCTAGATTAACACCTGAGTGGCTGCTATAAACTGTTAAAAAGAATTTGAGAAAGGAGTAGAAAGGCAGCCAACCTGCAATACCTCATGAAAAAAGAACCATGGTTAGATATTTGTGTATTACTCACACTGACACTCAAATGATATTGATTCAGGAGCAGCTTTAGCTTTTAGAAGATGCTCCCCTGGTTACAAATATTTTATTCTTAAACTGGTCTTAGGTTGCACATCTCTATTTGGAGCATTAGGCGTCCCTCATCTGCAGTTGCTACTCATTTAGAAGTTTTGCAATGAAAGGGGGGGGGAACCCTCATATAATATGATATGTTAGAAGATGTTTGTAAAAGGGTGAGGAAGCTGATTGGCACATCTGCATTTTGAAATTTCCTTTCACATCGACCACGTTAATCCTATATAGCTGTTCAGTAGAACTAACTGTGTCTCTTTAAGTTTGTGCTGGCTGGAAAATAACATTCAGACAATCAATACACCCTAGAAGTCTTTATTTATTTATTAATTTATAGGACTCATAAATCTGAGTGCTCTCTCCCCAGATGAGGAACACTCAAATGTCCACATATATACAAAGCAATTATAATTCATTACAGTAGGTAGGATTCAGATTTTTGAAACTCTGGCAGATTTTCACCTGGAGAATACTCTTCCTAATTTTGTCCTGTGATTCTGTGTTCAGAGAAGGTGCTTTAAACTTCAGGTATAATTATTTATCTACTTATACTTAGTGTATTAGCAAATATACCTTCAGTTCAATTTGACCCTTGGTTACAGCCATCCAGTTTTCTTGGAAACAGTATAGAAGTAATTTTCCATTGTTGTCTTTGGAGATTGTTTTAAGCTTTTGATAAAAACCTTGGAATGTCATATGATCTCCCATTCAAGTACTAACTAGGCCTCAGCCTACTTAGCTTATAACCCCAGACAGCCTTTTTAGAATACAGAATAACAGCATTGGAAGGGATGTTGGAGGTCTTCTAGTCTAACCCCCTGCTCAAGCAGGAGACTCTATACCTTTCTGGACAAATGGCTATCCAATCTCTTCTTAAAAACCTGCAGTGATGGAACAACTTCTGGAGGCAAGCGATTCCACTGGTTAATTGCTGTCATTGTTAGGAGATTTTTCCTTAGTTCTAGGTTGCATCTCTCCTTGTTCAGTTTCCATCTGTTACTTCTTATCAACCCTCTCTTCTCTGTGACAGCCCCTCAAATATTGGAAGGTTGCTATCCCTAGTCTGTCTCTTTGTTAGACTAGACATATTCAGTTCCTGCAACTGTTCATCATACATATTAGCTCCAGACTCCAAATTATCTTTATTGCCCAGCAGGCTCCTCTGAGCATTGTAGTTCCAACCAATCTGGAGGGTGCCTGCCCATCTAGTGGTTCAAAAGCATACATATTTATCTACATGCAAGTAGATAAACAGGTACCACTTCGGTGGGAAGGTAACAGTTCCGTGTTCCGTGCACCTTGACATATAGTCATATATGACTACGGAAATGTCTTCAGACAATGCTGGCTCTCTCAGATATGAAATGGAGATGAGCCCTGCCCCCTAGAGATGTACACAACTGGATTACCTTTACCTTTAGGTTGGACTATACTGGCATAGTGTATAGTAAATCATTCACCCTTTTTATATGTCTTGTTAATCAAAATGTATACAGGTAGTCCTCGACTTACAACAGTTTGTTCAGTGAACATTTGAAGTTACAATGGCACTGAAAAAAGTGATGTGACCATTTTTCACACTTCTGACTATTGCAGCATCCCAACGGTCATGTGATTTACATTCAGATCTTTAACAACTGGTTCATATTTGTGACAGTTGCATTATCCCGGGGTCATATGACCACCTTTTGCAACCTTCTGACAAGCAAACTCAATGGGGAACCCAGATTTTATTTAACAACCGTATTACTAATTTAATAACTGTAATGATTCATTTAAGAAATATGGCAAGAAAAGTCGTAAACTAGGGCAAAACTCACTTAAAAACTTTCTCACTTAGTAACATAAATGTTGGACTCAATTGTGATCATAAGTCGAGGACTACCTGTAAATAGACTTACATAGAAAATCATTATTCAAATAAAAGGAAATCTGAATCAGAAATAATGAATAGCTTATTTTTCTTTATGCATTCCACATAGAAATGTTGGCTGTGTTCATGAATCAAAAGAACCTTGAAGTTACCCACAGAGGAAATAAAAATGCAGATTCCAAATGCATCTATTATTTCTTCCTTCAGTAGATTAGTGTCAGGGCAGAGTTATCTGAAAAGAAGAGCTTGTATGGAGCACTTTGATGGATTTTTGCCTGAGTTGGGACTTGCATTTGGGATTCTTAATATTTAGCAAAAGCATTTTATAGTTATGCTCGCCAGATCTCTACTGTACTAAAGCAGAATGATCAACAGTCCTTCTTCTTCTTTCCCCTTTGTTATATGTAACCATTCCTTAACTTATGGAAACTTAACCTATGTGTTAATTTTCTAGTATATGAGTTTAAAAAGGAAAGTTAACTTTGGCTACTGCAGAGACTGAATTTATAAAGCCAGGTGAAATATATGTCCCTCTAGAGCAGTTTTCTTGCTGGGGAATTCTAGGAGTTAAAGTCCACACATCTTATTGTGGCCAAATTTGAGAACCACTGCTCTAGAGATTGCTGAACTATATTTCCCAGACCTTCCAACTGCCATAATCACTGATAAGGAATGCTGGGAAATAGAGTTCAGTAATATTGTGTTTCTCAGAAAACACGACCCACCCCAATAATAAGCCCAACCCTACTATTTTGGGGGTGGGCCTAATATTGCCCCTACCCTGAAAATAAGCCCAGAGGGGTGAGGGTGGGCACGGGGGGGGAACTGTCTGGTTGCAGCTGCAGCCCACTGACCCATTGGGGAAGCGTTCGCTGAACGCTGAAGTTTCGGACTGGA
>JANHFL010008377.1:33553-50630 GCA_032468155.1 Oxyrhabdium leporinum
AAGAAGAAGAAGAAGAAGAAGAAGAAGAAGAAGAAGAAGAAGAAGAAGAAGAAGAAGAAGAAGAAGAAGAAGACGACTAGCAGGAAAAGCAGATAACAAGTCATGGCAATGGCTATGTACTAGAAGTAGAACAACTAGGGCAAAAGAAAGCAAAGATAGTACCAATAGTAATAGGCACCTTAGATGCACTCCCAAAACATCTGGAGCACCACTTGAACATTATCAGCATTGACAAATTACCGTCAGTCAATTGCAAGAGGCAGCTTTATTTGGATCAGATTTCATTGTAAAGTGATACTCTTAAAACCTTCATGGAACAACATCTGGCTATCTGCATTCATATATTCTCAGTATTCAGTACTGTGTAACTGAATTCTTTGTCTGAGAATTGTCAGCATTCACATGCAACATATGGTGCTCATTGGTAATAACGTATACTGTAACTACATGTTAGATCCAAACATAGTTACGCCTAGAGCAAACCCACTAAAAATCATAGGGAACACTAGCTAGTTTAATGTAGCATAGCTTAATACAGATTCACCCCAAGGCAGAAAATGAGCTTTTACAGTGTATCAGCCAAACTGAGTGCAGATTAAACCTTCCCACTGACCCCATTTTGAACAGAAAGAAAATAAATCTTTTCCCAAGAAACTGGGCAATCACTTCTGATTATGTTCTGCTGTGCTGATGGTTTCATGGTTTTTTTGTGTCAGTCTTTAGTCATATGCATGATTAGTTTATGTAAAAAAAGAGAGTTATTTGGCAATGGGCTAACCCACTCTCCCTTCATTACTGTGTTGCTGTGTGCATTTAGAAGTACATCTGAATGGACATTGTCACCCATCTTCTGCATACTCCTGGTTGAGTACATATGACTGAAGGAGTAGATCATCACCATTTCTTGAATACTCAGTGTAAAGAGTGTGTATCTCCCTTTCTGGAACACTTTTCACATACTTTGTCAAGGGGCAAAAATAGTTCTTTTAAAGGGAACGCCCTGAAAATGGGAAAATATCAAGAATACAGAGTAGTGACTAATATTCATTATAACTCGATAGAACAAGAATCTTGAGTTTAAGTTATAGATTTCTTTATATATTTAAATCTTAATCTGAAATTTAATCAAAATCGAGCAGAGATTTTTCACTTTATAATTTTATTTCTCAGCCATCCATTAACTTATTTTTTTTTAACCAAGATGCCTCTTAATGTTAATATCTAATGAATTAGACTGCATCTTTTCTTTTTTAACGAGGTCGGCCTCTGTCTAGAGGTCAGCCTCCATCTACTCTGCAGTGCAATAATTCATTGCTTTGGAATTTGGCTAAACGTTCTGGGAAGGATTGTGATCTTGCTTCCTTTTTCTCTTTGCCTAAAAAAAGTAATCAACATGCTTTATATTTACAGGGCTTAACCCCAGAAATGAAATCTTTTGTGGACCATTTTTCAAAGAGTTCTGATGGAAAAATAGGAATTGTAGAGGTAAGATTGCTTCTTATTTTGCATTAATTTACATGCTGTGCAGTCATAGCGGTGCAGAGACACAAAATATGATATTTATTTATTTATATTTCATATTTCTAAACCACCCATCTCCCTCAAAGAGGGTGGTACTGTACAATATAATATACAATAAGTAATGTATAAAAATTAACATTAGAAATTAAAAATTAAATTAGGGTTAAAAATTTCAAAAGTATAGAATAATGAAATTAAACATCAAAAGGGGGGAATCCTAAAATGGCCACTTAGCATTGGATTATTACAGGTGTGGGGAGCTCTCAAGGGACTAGACAGCCCCATGGTTGTGGAAGGCCAAGAGATTGGGGGACTTTCTTCATCTTTGGGAGCAAGATATTCCACAAAGCAGGGGGCAGCAGCAGAGAAGTCTCTCTTCCTAGACCCCACCAGTCAAAATTCTTTGACTGACGTGGTCTGTTGCATACCTTCCCTGACTGATCGAGTGGGACCAGCTGATGAGATTGGGCAAAGCCGGTTCAGGAGGTAACCTGGTCTTGTGCCATATAGGGCTTTATAGGTGATAACCAACACCTTGAATTGGACCTGAAAACAAATTGGTACCCAGGGCAGTTCACAAAGTAAGGGCATTATATGTGACATGCACGTACTATAATACATGTATATTTTACAGTGGTTACTAATACTAAGATTATATAGCTATCTTTCTGCAATCTTATTAATACAAGATTATACAGCTATCTTTTGTCTTGTGGCCCAGTCAGATTATAATTCTCTAGTCTGAGGAATGGAAAGGCTACCATTTATATCATCTATTTTTCTCCTATGTGGATGTTCTCATTCTGAAGTGAACTCATTTGTTATTTGCATGTCATCTTGAGATGATTTTATAAAATAGTAGTGGGGTGCCGGTAGATTGAATTTGTCCTGATATACCATATTTTTCGAAGATGCTCCGAACTATAAGATGCACCTAGCTTTTGGGGAGGAAAACTAGAAGAAAAAAAATCTGCCTCAGCCTCCTAGCAATTAGCCTCCTTGCAGCAAACAGAAAACAGCCTGGTCAGCTTCAGCACAGCCTGATTTAGCATGAACAGCTGATTGTCAGTTGGATCTGCCTCCCAGAACACCGATGGTCAGCTGTTCCAGTCTGCAGGGATTGCCACCACCTATCACCGCCTCCGCATGCCCCATTTTAGGCCTCCACCCACCCCATTTTTGGCCTCCATGTGCCCCATTTTCGGCCCCCCACAGAATGCACAGAGGCCAAAAACAGGGCATGCAGACGCCAAAAATGGGGCACGCGGAGGCCAAAAATGGGGCACACGGAGGCCAAAAAGGGGCATGCGGAGGTGACGCTAGACAATGGCGATCCCTGCAGACTGGAACAGCTGATTGTCGGTATTCTGGGAGGCTGATCCACCCGACAATCAACTGCTCATACTAAATCCAGCTGTGCTGAAGCTGACCAGGCTGTTTGCTGTTTGCTGCAAGGAGACCAATTGCTGGGAGGCAGAGGCCAAAGGGTGGGGGCTGGTGGCTGGGCAAGGCTTCAGCAACATTTGCTGTATAAGAGGCACAGACATTTCCACCCACTTTTGAGAGGGGAGGAAAGTGCATCTTCTACCCCAAAAAATACGGTATATTCAATCAATACCTCTGAGCAAACTCTGTGAACCCTTAGTTGTGCTGCCTCTACTTGGCAATCATGCAACTTAGCAAAGACATTACTAATATTTCAACATAAACTAAAAGAGGGTAGACTGATAGCATTTACTCCATTTCAAAATATTAGTGCAACTGAAGCTTTCGTCATATCTTGATCAGCCTAAATTTAAATCTGTGCTCTCCAATCAAGTACAATAGCTTGCTTTGGCATTAGCTTTGTTCAAGCAAAAACAGAAAAGTGTGTCCTTTAAAGAAATCCAGAGGAGAATATTTAAGAGGATTAGAATTGTTTTCTGATAAACCATGGAAAGATGTAAGACCATTTTTGCTAGATGTGTATCCAGGTTGCAGCAATAAACATGACAAATGATATTCTCAAGACCACAACATGGCAAAATAAAAAATTTATTGGGAAAAAAAAAAAGACCACAACATGGTTCAAAACAGACCATCTTACAAAGTTTGTGTCCCTTTTGGGGGATCTGCTTCAGATGGTGCAATTTCATCTTTTGGTCATTGCTGCATGACAAAGTAAAGGATCTACAGTCCTTCAGCAGCTGTTGCACCACAGCAACTGTTGACATAGTAGTTAGCCTGATGGGAATTGGAGTCTAAAAACATCTGAAAGAAAAATAAGCTTCTGGTCCCTGCCATACAATTAGTGACCAAAGGTTGACCAAGTATTCCATGACATTTCTAGAAATCAACTCCTGAAAAAAAAATCCAGATTCATCATGGGAGGTATTTTCCAAAGTCACTCTCAAAAACGACATTTGTTACAAAAAATATTCACAATATTAAAATAGTGTCACTGGATTATTTGATGTAGACCTTAAGTCAACAGTTGTCGGGGTAGGGATTTCAAGGCCACCAAGCATCATGTCAAGAATCTGTTAATTCATGGGAAGTGCAGGAGGAAGAAATAAATTGAAGCCACAGTGTGTATAAGAGTCATTTGCACATTCTTACTGCCATAAAACAACTGTTTTGTACAACTTCATGATAGTCTGCAATACAATATTTCTCTAGCCACACTGACTCTGAATCTTCTACCAGGTCTAGCATAGTAGTTGAACTAAATCATAAAATATCAAAAGATTGGTGATCTCTTGCTGAATCCTGGAGATGAGCAAGGACTTGTAAGATGCCAAGATGCTCATTAGCAGAATGTTCATTCATTCTGTTGCCTACCTTTCTTCTCATTATATCTTATGTTAGTGTAATTTTTTTCCAGGAAGGACTATTATTTTTGTCCACTGAGGTCAGTGGCTTAGTAACTTCAATATGGGGGGGAAGCTCAAAATATTAACATTATTCTTCAAATTTCATTTTGACTTTGTTTTGTATCTTGAATTGAAATAATTGATACATCTCATCATTTTGAAAGTAGAACACTTCCGTGGATGGCGCTACAAAAAAATAAGCCAGAGGCAAATACTCCTCTGAAAAGGTCTTGAATGTACTACATCTCTCTTTGTGTGGAAAAGACCCCAACTTTTAAAAACAAAAATTATCTGCGTAGTTGGAAGATCCTTTTCTCATCTCCAAATCCATATCAAAAGATATTTTGCTTCTCTTAACAATGAAACATCTTTACAACATTAAGATTTCATTAGTATGTGATAATCAGCCATTTGAACATTGGAGAAATTTAGTAATGCAGATTACTGATTTAATTGTCTTATAGAAATGTGCAGGTTGGATCAACAAGCTGAAGACTCCTGGCTAGCTTGCATATCACTGCTAGCCACTTATAAAATGTAAAAGCTAAATACACATATTGCACCAAGCTAAAACAAAATCAATCACATTAGGACTCCTATTTTATACTTCCGGTTTAGTGATGTGATAGTGCAGCATATTGGATACAGAAGAAATTATTGATGGATTGTACCTGGTATTTACAAACAACTAAACAGTTGTGTGAAAATGTTTCTTATTTCCTTCTTGAAACATAGGGCAAGTAATTTATACTTCATTCTACTTAGAAGAATAATTCTAAATCAAAGTTAATTTTTTTCTCCAGCTTGCTCAGATACTGCCAACAGAAGAAAACTTCCTATTATTCTTTAGATGCCAGCAGCTGAAATCTAGTGAAGATTTTATGCAGGTAATCCACATAAATTTTGTCTTGTGAAAAATTGACATCATTGACAAAGTGTAAAACTTTGCATATGGATGTATGCAATTTTTTGAGTTGCTATTTTCTTAATTCCAGACATGGCGAAAGTATGACAGTGACCATAGTGGATATATTGATGCTGAAGAGCTTAAGGTAATGAAATCTCTATAATCATTTCTTAAATATTTGGGACATTCTACATCAAAAGAATTTGCAGAATGAAGTTGTGAAAAAAAAGTCTTTAAAAGTAGAGGCAGTACAACACAGCTGTACTGATCTAAGAGTTTATTTTACTGTGCTATTTCTGTCCTAAGTATATGATACCAGCAACATTTAAAAATTATAATTCCCAAGAGGAAAACCTACAGAATACAACTATCAGTTGCTTTAGTGCTGAATGTTTGCTAGTATAATCTCTCTGAAACCAGCTTTGCAACACATGAATGCCTACAGACTATTGTTTCTGGATTGCATCATTGTTCTGATGGGATTGCAGGAATAAACATTGTATGGGAAAACAGAAAGCTAAACACCAGGGAGATAGGCCCAAGCTTAAATTTCTGAAAAAGTACTTCTTTCTCTGTGAAGGTAAGGTATTCATCTGTGTAGTTACATCTTCAAAGAGCATGAAGCAGTATAGCCTAGGAATTGATTTATTTTTTACTAAAGGTATTTTGCCCTTCAACCAAATTTAAAACAACAAATATATAATAAAATACTGATAGAGAAAGATATAAAATTAACAAATAAAACCAAATATAACTACATACAGCATAGAACTTCTTCATGTCCTAAGCCAGATAATGCCAAGAGATATAGACAGGTTTTTAATGCATCAACTGGCATAAACTTCTTCAGCAATGGATGACTATTGTACTAAGAAGGCCTACCGCAAAATTGTTTTTCTGAGCATAGACACACAAGTATCATCAGATCCTATCAGATCCAGCAGAAGAGGTATATTATGGATTCCGTCTGCTAGGGAGCTGTACTTGGCCAGCTCCATCCCTGTTGATTTATGGAAGTCCCTCAAAACCAGGTTAATGCTACCAGGTCAGGATATCCCAGGGGATGAGTGAGGTACTGAGGAATTCCATTGTAGTTGACATCTATTGCCCTATATTTGTGTGTATATGTATGTATGTATATATACTTTTATTGTATGCCACCCGAAGTCACTTTTTTGTGAGATGGGCAGCCATATAAACTTGATGAATAAATAAATAGGCAATTGACATCTGATTGCAGAAATGGAGAGATTATGTTTTAAAACACTGTCGGAGCCAATCTAAGGAAACACACACAGATTATGTGCTCTATCTGATCTTAAGACCTTTCATAGTTTTCTCAGATAGAATGACCAAGATATTCTGGGCTTTTGCTTAGCTAGAATATGAGCAGCCTAGAATAGCCCAGCTGAATTTCCTACATTTTCCCACTTGTGCCCATTTCTATTAAAAGCAAAAATAATACCAAGAAAGAAATTTAGAACAAGCATATGTGGGGGTTTTCATGATAGGCATTCATAATTCCCCAGCTCTCAAAACTTCTAGCTTAATAAAGAATTTTATCATGTCACTAAAGTAGGGCAACTGGCTGCCCATCTGGGAAACAAAGTTTTCTTGCAAGGTCAGGCAAGCAACTTCGGCTCTGCTAACTAATTATGGATCCCGCATTTAAAAGAACAGGCACTGCCAGAACTGAGTGATCAGGAATGGCAAGCCTGTAGCCTTAGGGTCACGCGTAGTCTGTGATCTAATTTGAAATTACTTTTTGGAAGGGCCAAGGGTTTTCCTAAGGGCTTGAGGTCTCTTTCCAATAGCCTGTTGCTTGGAAGAAGCCAGTTATCAGAGAAAATCAGGAGCGTTTGATGAGAAATGCTTTATCCAAATTAGTTCTGACCTCACCTACTGCTTGTCTCAGGCATGCTCAGCATACAGCTACCCAAAGGGAGTCCCGTTCTTACATAAAGCTCTATGCAGGATATGAAACTCATTCAAATGATGACATTTAGAACTCAAAGAAGCACTGTGTTTAAGAAACAAAATTCTAACTTCAAGTTGAGGACTAGTTGATGGGGAAGTGCTAAAGCAGTACTACTTAGTCACATGGGTCATGTACTGCCTTTCGCTAATGTTTGACTTCTGTCCTTATAAAAAAAATATTGTACTCTAATCTCCAATCATCTTCAGGTAGCCCCAAATCACAAAACAACCAACATTCATGAAGTCACCAACAGGCCTACCAGTTGGTCAGAGGAATGAGCTGCAGCTCCCAACTATGTGACACTCATAACATAAAGTGGAATAGCTTTCCTTATGCCTGATAGCTAGAAGGGTAATATAATACTAATAATTAGATTTACGTTATGGTATAATGCAGGCTAATCTATCTGACAATCCCCATTGAGAGTACTAGGCACCTGGAATATAGGAGACAGATTAAGTTTCCAATTGGCACAAGTGTTACTCACTATACTTCTGTCCTTTGCATTTCAAAGATGCATAGGGCAATCCATGATTACTTAGAAAGAAGATCTATTAAGGTCAATGATTCTTACCCCCAAGCATGTAGGAATTAGGTTTATAGCCTTTATATTTTAATAGAAAAATGAGGAAAAATGTTATTTCTCTATCCGTAATTAACCAGAAGAAAAAGATTTTATTCTGCAAATAGATCAGACAAAGTATTGCTTTTTGATATATGAATTTCATTTCAGAACTTTTTGAAAGATTTACTGCAGAAAGCAAACAAACAGATTGATGATTCAAAACTATCGGAATACACAGATATTATGGTAAGACCTATAACTGCTATTTCTGTTGGAATTAATTGCCCTACCCCATTTTAAGATACCCACACAGAACCTAAAATAATATCTCATAACTCTATTTGAACTCTCTTACCTCACCCTTTTGAGTTACAATTTAGCTGGCTCCATAGGCTTCATAAACAATGGACAATAAAAAAAAGTCTGAAATTATAACTGAAGAAATCCAGCAGGCTCGCCTATAACGCATAATGTGTGCATAAGAATAGTCTGCAATCATCTTTCTACATTTGTGTTGCATGGATTTAATTTACAGAATTGTCTACAATGGCTATCCCAGTGGAGAAATCTGGGAGTTGAGGACATCATGTTAGGAAAGTTTGCTCTCAAAATCTTTTGGAGATAATCAATTGAAACTCAAGAGTGTTTTAGGAATGCCATGTATTGCATGTACATAGCATAGTTTCATCTATATTAATGTTGTAGTGAACTGCCATTGCCTTGGGAAAGTTTTGGCATAATCAGCCTCAGAAGGTGGGATTTGAAGAAGTGGGGCAGCATAAATAATAAATTTAGTTTCCACCATTTTAAGTCTAACATTTGTACAGCATTTATATTAATTTTGATCCAGCTTTCCTTTGTGAACCTACACTTAAAGTGGCCCAGAATCTTTAATCAGTATGAAAAACCTCTTAGAAAATCAGTCTAAAAGACTGGTGTTTTTCTGTATAATTATTTTGGAACTGATGGCTTTTAGAAAAGAACATAACAACCAGCAATTCTCCCTGCATAACCTTCTACCCTTTCCTGGAGATACCCCAAGCTTTTAGAAATGAACCCAGTTGCAGAATTCAATGCCAGGATTTGGGATCCCACCTCATCAAAACAAAATGTAAAAGCAGATATAAAAGCTGCTGAAGAATATGATATAATAAAGTACATATCATTAAAACTCCAAACATTTGAAGAGATGACAATGACTTCATGGGAGGCTACTGGGTTTCATCAAGTTAAGCATATTTCCCAGACTGTGCTTTTAGTCAAACTTTTCTCCTTCTGGTTGATTTTTTTTAAAAATAAACTTATTATAGACTATAACTTAATCTTTTCAGCTCAAGATGTTTGATGAAAACAATGATGGAAAGCTGGAACTGACAGAAATGGCACGGTAAGAATATTTGGAGAAAAAAAGTAGAAAATTTCATTGATTGGTTGTAGAACATGATACAATGCAGGTGGGCGAAAGGAATGCTGGTAATTAGTGCAAAGCTAGTGCTATAAGATATACTGGCCTGGTTCCTCCAAGGATAAACTGAGCAGTCCATCCTTGGCTGGAAAAGGTCAACCCAAGCAAGAAATTGTCCAAATGTCTACATGCGGTTTTTTGACATTGGGAATGAGGGCTTCCAAGAAATGACAGCACTTCTAGGCCCAGCTAGCAATATCCTCCTCTACTGCCAACAATTTGTTTGTTTATTTGTATCCCTTTATTATTATTACAAATAACTGAAGGCACTGAACATATCCAACACACCTTCCTCCTCCTATTGCCCCCACAACCACCCTGGGAGCTGCGCAGGGCAGAGACAGTGACTGGCCCAAGGTCAACCTACTTACCTAATGTCATGCTTCAAATAAAATGCACATTTAAAATAAAAGTCTTCTCAAACGGTTTGTCTATAAAACACTGAAAGTTTCAGCTCATTTGACTTTCTCAGCATCTGTTAATCTTTAAAGGGAGTGAAATGCATGCATGCAAAGTGTTTTGAAGCCAAAGTATTTTGACCTAGAAACAGTTTCAATTTGAAATGTTCAGTGTTGAGTTAAACCAGCTGTTCACTGAAGAAGTGGTGTGAGCTGGAAATAATTTCCAGTGGAAAACACCTGCAATGAAACATTAATGTTTTCAACTTGAAATAACTCTAACAAACTGTTATTTCAAGCTCAAAGCATTCCAAAATTAAAATGATTTGCTTCTCTGTTCTCTGCTTCTTTATTCACTATGGAATTGTTCTAAATTCCTCTTGTTTTCTCCCAAGGTTATTGCCAGTACAGGAAAACTTTCTCCTTAAATTTCAGGTATGCCTGTTTAAAAGTGTTCTCTATATTCGTATAGTGAAATCTTGATTCGTTTCTGTTCTAATATTTGTCTTTCTTTTGACTATTAGGGTATTAAAATGTGTGGAAAGGAATTTAATAAAGTTTTTGATACATTTGATTCAGTAAGTAGAATTCTTTTAAAAATAAAGTCTGTGAATGAAAGTTTTCAATGTATTTCTAAGCTGCAACAAGTCAACAAAAGCAACAGGAATGAATAATAAGAAAACTCCAGTGCTGTTTTTTTTTTCTTTTCAGGATGGGAATGGCTACATAGATGAACAGGAATTAGATGCTTTGCTAAAAGATCTCTGTGAAAAGAACAAAAAGGTAATTCTAAGATTTCCATTTAAATTGTACTTAATGGGGCTTTTTCTCTTCCCAAGTCTAGACAGTTCAAGAAGTTCTTTTGAAATGCTTTACATTTAGAATTCTGGATACAAAAGGAATGAAATCCTATAGTAATACCAGGCAGCACAGTTTACTCCTACATTAATCTATTCGCATCACTGCTTTAGTAAAACAGCCACCATTTCCCTTATATATGTCCCCAGGCTGAAAGTATAGTAGGTGCCTTCCTTCTTTGAACTGAGTATCTATTATCAATGAATTTGAAAAGAACCACACAATGCTCTGTCTTAACAAAGACAAAAATAGCTGCTCTTTTCTCAAATCCCTTTCCACTGTTTTCTTTCAAGCAGTCCTCAGGGAGAAGCAATTAACCATATTCCCTTAGAGGACCATAAATGTCAAACAAGAAGTCCATATCTAGCAACACCGCTGGTAGTTAATTCATAGTAAAATGGTAGGGAACATGCACTTAGTGACAAAAGAATGGAAACACAGTTGTCGGTATGGTACAATGTCACTCCTGGAGCAGGGTTCATGTAGGTTGCTAAGGTGTGGGCTAGCATCCCATAGTCAATAAGCTGTATGTGGCTTCCCAAATCAAAATTGTGTAGTAAAATAATGGGTTGGTTTTTTTGCTCTTTGCCCTCCCAAAAATATTTACTTCTTCCACATTTTGTAAAAATCAATTTGAAAATGTGTGCATGGAGTCTTATTAGGTTTAACACAAATGTTTTGATTTGATTGTCCCAGCTCAGAAATGTAATCCTTGGCACCACATCACTGTTTGTGCTCACTGTGACCTGAGAGGCAAAGAAAAGTAAACAAATACATAAATAAATAATCCTTACCTGCCAAAGGACTATTATGCTAAGCAGTAGGGCTTTTTAGCTGTTGACGTTTTTTATAACCTACAGTTGACTGGGTTAATACAGGTAGTCCTCAACTTATGGCCACAATTGAGCCCAAAATTTGTTTTTAAATGAGAAATTTGTTAAGTGAGTTTTGCCCCATCTTATGACTCTCTTGCCACACATCTTAAGTGAATCACTGCAGTTGTTAAATTAGTAACAGTGCAGTTGTTAAGTAAGTAATTAGTAAGTAAAATTAGTGCAGTTGTTAAATAAGTAATTAGTTAGGTAAATTTGGCTTTCCTGTTGACTTTACTTGTGAGAAGGTTGCAAAAGAGGATCGTATGACTCCGGCAAGTGTCATAAATGTGAGTCAGCTGTCAAGCATCCGAATGTAAATCACATGACCCTGGGGATTCTACAATGGTCATGGGTGTGAAAAATGGTCATAAGTCATTTTTTACAGAGCCATTGTAACTTCAAATGGTCACTAAACGAACTGATAGGGCATGTCAAATTTTTCAACTTTCAGACATTAGGGGTGCTGAAAAGTTGTGACATGCCTGGGGATGGTAAAGGTAGTTTGGTTACTTTAATATAATTTAGATTTACATGGTAAATAACTACATAAATATCATAACTTTTTAACATTTTGTTTGTTTCATTTGTAAGTTAAGGACTATCTGCTTATTGCACTAAAGCAGGGGTTATAATCTGCAGTAGTTGAATTCGTAACAACCGCAAAAAAAAACCCAAACAGTAGTTTAGCACAACACATACACACAATTCCAGAAATACATAATGCTTCTCACACTGGCAATCATTTCTAAACTGACTCCTTTCAAACAGCTTTGAATTAACAACTGCTTCCCTTCCCAATCATGTCAGTGTAAATGTGAGAAATGCAATTCAACACTACTGGAGGATGTCCAGTTGAGAGGAATGATATTTAGTGGCTTTAAAATAATTTTCTTTTTTTAAAAACAGGAATTAGATATCAATAACCTTGCAACCTACAAGAAGAACATTATGGGCTTGTCTGATGGAGGAAAACTTTACAGAACAGAACTTGCTCTCATTCTCTGCGCTGGGGAAAATTAAGAGTCTGTCTCTCATTTCCACTCCAACTAGTAATATATTGTATCTTAAAAAAAACCAAAACATCAAAAAACAAAATTAACTGTGCATTATAAGAGAGTAGGCTTTATTTCTTTTATACTTTGTAAATTTAAAATCGCATATAGATAATTAGCCAGGTTATGTGGCACATTCTTTTCAGCTTGTTTCTACTATGTTCGTAATGTACAGCTTTTGTAACTAAAGAGGATGTCTTAAATTACCCTGGGCCAGTCTGTTAATGCATTTACCAATAAACATGGCTTTGTTTCTGTGAGACATGGTCATTTTCAGAGCACAGCTGAGATTGGTATCGGCTAGATCTCCATTAAGCAAATATATTTTTGACAGTCAGAAAGAAACACACATTCAAAATCAGCTTAGAATGATGGATTTTTTCTTTTTCCGTCCCTTTCTTGTAAAGGAATGTAGGACATGGATAAGAGGGAGATTGTTGGGATCCACCAGAATTGTTTGGTGGAGTCATCTTCTAGAAAATGATGGTCAGTCTTTTTGTCAAATGTACTATAAGTCAATCACTCCAAGAAGATTGGTCACCTCTTTCTAGGACATGGGTATCAAACTCGTGGTGTCACATTGCCGTCAGGTGGCTTCTTTTCCCTTTGTGGAACTGGGGTAGGCGTGGCCTGTGCGTGATGCATCTGGCCCGCGGGCTGCCAGTTTGATACCCCTGTTCTAGGAGATATCCCATATCTAAATATACCTGAAACCACTGAGAAATGTTTTAAGAAGTTCATTATTAGCAAACCAGTTTCAGTCAAGAAAGGATTTGGGCATAGAAACATCAGCAATGCATTAGTTTACTATGGTCAGGTTGACTTCCAATATGTTATAAATGTCTTGTTCTCCAGCTTCCTTAAATTCACTACCAAGGTCAACAGAGGCTCTGGATGTGAAGGTGCTCAACTTTCTGAGTTTTTAAGCTTCCTTGTTGCCCGGCAAGAACAACATTCTATTTTTACTGGACAAATGGCATATTTCTAATCAGTTAAAAATCAATACACAAATTTGCCTCATGTTTTACTTTCAATCTTTAGCATTTGTAAATGCTGTTATGTTAGAGAATGTCAGCCCATTTTTCTAAAACTATTTCCACGTTTTGCATAATATAACTCTTGCAAACTGCTGTTTTTACATCATTCTGTGTAATCTATAATTAAATTTAATATGCTAATATACTAGTACACAATTTGTTTGATATTCTGTTTTATCTCAGATAATAATAAAGGCTACACAATGACACGGATCAACTGACAACCCAGCTAATTTTCCAAATCTAGCAAATCCTCCAATTTCCACAATTTATCTCTAATTTTTATAAGTGGTTGAGGCATATTCAGTGCAAATAAAATTGCTTTATCATTCATGTACTGTACCTAACCTAGAAATTACTCAAGGAGCACAGAAAACTACATGTCTGACTCTACACATATCTACATCACAAATTCCATTTAATTATTTTGAGTAGGATTTTGTCAATTAGTTGTAACAATCCAATAAAAATACACTGTACTACCTGTTTACCGCAAAAGGAAGCTATAGAGGCTCACCCTCAATCATATCAATTCAAATGGCAGTATATAAAGCGTTTAAAATATTATTTATGAAATCTTCATATATTCATTGATTTTAATGGGTTTTGGGAAACTTTTACTGGGCTGAAATTTATTCCCTGCATCCAATCAGCTCTACATAACTTCCAAACAAATGTGATAATATTCCCAAGTCTGTATGAATGTTGATTTAACTTGTGATGCATCTACTTTATTACTGTATGCTTTCTTGATCAATCTATTCCTTTAAATATATTTTCAAGGAGTTACTTAATATAGGCTGCATTTTCTCCTACCACATGACTACAATGTAGATTTCACTGATACAAATGAGATCCAATTAGCAAGTGCTCCTATGGCTTTTTAAAATTTGTACTACTATTATGAGTGTTTCTTCATCAAAAAGGTTACTGCATCAAGGTTACTGCTTAATCAGGTGAGAAGGCTCTTGTCTTCTACTTCAAGCATTAACCATTTAGACAACGGTAACTTATATGGGCTGTTGCATGTTCAAAGGATTTCCATATTATTTCAGCAGTAGGCAGCTTTGTATGGTTATGGGACTGTTTAATTAATAGCATTTAGGAATACTGTGAAGAGATAAAGCTACAGTGATATCATTTAGCTAACTTGAAATTATATAAGGCATCAGTTAAGTGACTTGATATATAATTATGGCTTTTGAAAAAGCTCGTCTTGCAGGATATTCCTTTTATTTACCATGGTAGATATTTATTCATACAGGATCAATACTCCTATTGATCAAAATATCAATCTTGAATGACTCAAATATTACTCAAGATGAGCCTATAATTAACATCTAAATATACATGCCCTAGTTTTTGTTAATATTGTGTGGCTACAAAGCCCACTAGCATTTAATAAGAGCAGCTGCTGTGAAACTTCAGAAATTAGGCCAATGAATATTAATTACCAAATCATATCAGTATATTTTATTATAAATTAAAGCACAAGGGTGCATGTTATATTTTGCTGGATGTTCCCTCCCAACTCTTTACATGAAAGAAAAAAATCTTTATTCTATGAATGTGATCAGCTCAAAGTGGAGTTGAAGACGTAAAGGTAACAGTGATACATTGTATACCAGGAGATTTGATATCATCATCTCTCTAGTCTTTTTCAACTGCATTGCTTTTCTTAGGTGTCAAATGAACACATCATATTCATAAAAGAAAATAAATTATGTTCTCAAGAATGATCTCAGCACCATTAGTTTTCCTTTATGTCAACGTGATCTAAGGAAAACACTATAGCTTAGTGATAGAAATCATTCTCAGGCAAATTTTCAAGATCTATACAGGGCACTAACAGGTAGGGCTGAGAAAGAATCCTGACTGAAACCTGGACACCTGTTTAGAATAAAGGGGATACATTGGTGGTCTTTAAACATCTTTTAATCTCTATTTCTGGCCATCATGTCTACAAGTGAGCAAAACTGCCATATGACAACACGAGAAAGGCCACGTTTTTCCCTTATTTAGACAGTGCCAAGGTTGACAAAACAAGTCAGAGGCTGGATTTTCACACATATTTGGATTACAGAATTGATCTATTTCTGGCTTTATGCAGTACAGGTTTATTAAATCATGACACTACCATCCCCAATCAAGTGGATTAACTATAGCAATCTGCATAAAGTTAAAGAGAATGTGAAAATGCCACCTCCAACTGATCTTGATTAAGAATGTGGTCCAAATTCAAGTAGCGTATAATAGTTTCAGATTTCTTTTACAGATTATATATTTTATACAATATAGTGTCAATTATTGAGAACTGAATCTTGTCCCACTTGTCTAACCATATTCTGTTCTTAGAAGTCTGTGACAAAATTAGAATTCAGCAGTTGTGCATTAAGCAGACACCCACGAACACATCAGATTTCATGGCGATCCAGTTTATCCCCAATGTCCTAAATGCCAAACTGGAATGAAGGGAACTGTAACTCCTATAACTTCCAAAAGGTGATCACATTAAATGTTTCTGCCAACATTTGCATTTTTTTTTCAATTCAAGGATGTATTCCAATAACTGTCAGCTTGAAAAAATCGGAACAGCATCAACTCAAGATGGCATGTGAATTTAATTCATTGCATCAGTGTTGTCTGCTGGTGAAGGAGTAGGTGATACAAACTGTCAAATATTTTCAGGCTTTTATAACTAGAATATTGTGTTATGGTTCCCTCTAGTGGACACTGCTCCTTACAATATTGTCAACATAAGATCAAGATATGATTAGAAATTTCAATTTCTATACTAAATGTAGATGCATTCAGATTTAATCCCTGCCTCTTCTTCAATTCCTTTATTAAATGGCACAATTTCTCCTTTATGTAGACTGCAGCATGATGCTTCCTATAGCTCAAGCAAACACATCTTTATTTTTCTTCATTGTAGAAAGTATGTTTCACAGTGTATGTTTTTAAAGTATTTTCTTACCAATGCTACAGCTGCAATAATTGTATATATTATCATTGCAATTCAAATGCAATTCCTTCAGAATTACGGACACCTGTCTGATTTTCACTTAAAATGAATTTAGACTAAAAAGACAGTGCTCTATCTCACAAGCCTAATATTAAATGGTGATATTTGTTATATCAAACTGCCCGATAAAGAGGCAATTCCCATCTTAAGATTCTATACAATTCAAACAAGTGAAAAGTTCACTTGTTATTCAAGATAGACTACTGACCGTAAACAATAATACAGTCTTCAACTTACGACTGCTCATTTAACAATGTTTCAAAGTTACAATGGCTTTGGAAGCAAGTGATGATCTATACTCAGACTTACAATTGTTGTACCACTCCTGCAATCACATGACTGCAACACAGGCATTTGTCAACTGGCTTACATTTATGACCAGCTGCAGTATTCTGTAGTCCTGTGAACAAGATTTGCAACTGTTTTTGATGATTTCTAGCAAAACAAAACAAAAAAACAAAGCAAAAACCCCCAACGTCCCGTGCGGTCACACAGGGAGGGCCTGCTGGGGGTACCATCGGCGGCGAAATGCCGACTGGTGACC
>JANHFL010008378.1:0-15656 GCA_032468155.1 Oxyrhabdium leporinum
TCCTTCCTTCCTTCCTTCCTTCCTTCCCTCCCTCCCTCCCTCCCTCCTTCCTTCCTCCCTTCCTTCCCAAGGAAGTCTTTCCAGCTTGAGAAACAAGTTTCTTCTTTGCTAAGACAATGAGCTGAGATCCCACCAAGCAGCATAAAGGCTGGAGGTAGTTGGTATATAGACTTGATAAGAGTCATCCAACAAGTGCTTTTCCTATAGGTTTTTCTCCTCTGTAGACTTCTCTTTGTCGTGTTTTACCATCTTACCTGGCCTAGGAGGCATGCCTTTTCTATAACAACCCTTCACCCTACAGAACATCTTTCTCCCTGAGGTCCAACAGGCCCCCACCTATTTAACTTAAGCATGCAAAATCTGGCTTTCCCCCAAAGCGCTGGATCAAGTGAGGTTAGCGTGGGACAAATTGGAATGTTTTGGAAGGCTGTCTCAGAAAGATCAGATATGGGATCAGGTCTTTTTTTATTGTTTTCATACACTGCTTTCATTTCCTTTATGTATCTATTATTATATTCTTGGGTTGTGAGCTGCCTAGAGTTTGGTTTCAGACGGGTGACAATAAAATAATTGTTATAATTTTAATTGTATTATAATTGTATTAACAATTCCTAATAATAAAATAGAATTATTTTGAATAAAATATTTATTTAAAAAAAACCAAAATAACATGCTAGAAACCAGGAAACTGTGAGTCCTACCTTCCTTAGGCATGAAAACTGGATGGGTGACTTTGGGCTGGTCACTCTCTCTCATTCCAACTCACCTCACCAGGTTGTTATTGTGGGGAAGACAGATGAAAAAAATGAATATTAGAACCTTGTAAAACCTCAAGGTTTTTTAACCTTGAGTTAAAAAAAAAATCTACCATGTCCCTCAACCCATCTACCATCCTATCTTCAGAGCAGGTATTATGCTCAACCAGCATTGTGTGTATGATTATTCATCTTGCCATGGCAACCTCGGACAGCAAGCGAAATAAAAACAAATCCCAAATAACAACTAAAAAACCCAACCAAAATATAAAATATTTAATTATCAC
The DNA here is from genome assembly GCA_032468155.1 of Oxyrhabdium leporinum. NCBI lineage: Eukaryota > Metazoa > Chordata > Lepidosauria > Squamata > Cyclocoridae > Oxyrhabdium > Oxyrhabdium leporinum. The sequence continues at coordinate 1,043 of JANHFL010008378.1, forward strand.
TGAAATAAGAATAGCTCTAATAAACTTACAGCATCCCATGGGCTCAAAGACCTTTAAGGCTTTTCAAATGACTAACAGGGTTAGTTTAATTTCCAAGATCCAAGCAGATAATATTATGTAATTATTTGATCTCCTGTCAGATCTGATGGGATGAATAGAAACAATCAGGGAGGAATGGTCCCACATATAGTGAACATGCTTCTTTTCTTACTCCATTCTGCACTAAGAGAACAGAATAGTCTATGTCTCTTTAGAAGCACTGGGATACTGCCCATCTACCTTTTTTTCTTCATGTTGATATGAGATCAGGGACAAGATGTTCATTTTAAAACTACTTCCTGCCTGCTTTTTGTACAAATGGCCACTATTTTTTGATCGAATGAAGTCAATTGGCCCAGAAACTGGGGTGCATGGGTATATCCAAAACATTGAAATAGTTCTTGAAATTATAGGGGCACCCTATAATTCTTCTGATCATTTTAAATACAGAGACATATTATAGTGGCAAATTATGTGGAAATGGCCTTGGGAGACAGGAAGAAAAGCAATGGTTTGATAAAAAACATTTGATTTCCAAAGAGGAGGGCCAACAAAAACATCTCTGCAAGTACCTCCTTAGTTTTCAGGAGAGTAGAAATGAAGGATGGGAGGGGTACTTTCAGATTTGCAAGATCCTGCTAATATAGCCTTACAATAACGATATGGCTTGTATTCCTGGCTGTGCTTCTTGTCTGGACTATCTCACAAGTTTAATACACATTTTGGATGAAGACTGCTATGTGTAGACTAATTGTTTGGATGGGTATGATCACTGTTCCCTATAAAAAATAATCCTGCTTTATATAAAAAGAGCAACCAGATGGAACAGAGCACTAAAATTTCCCCACTTTTGATAATATCATAATAGTTTAGCTCAAGGTCAAGTAATTAAAGTCCAATGCTGTATGAAAACAGGCTTGTAGTTCACACTCATTCCAATCCTGAAACTATTATTTTTACCCTAAGAAGTCAAGTCCTTTTTTTGTTAATGTGATATATACACCAAAAGAGACCCTTATTCTGAGAAATGAAGGAAGACAGGATAGCCATCAGTCAGTAAGATAATATTTAGCTTAGGTTGTTACCATTATTGCAGAAGAGTGTAGTTACATCCCAACAGCTGGGAAATACGAATTCATGCTTGTTTGTTTTACATATACTATGTGGAGAGGATTTCATTTGTTTGTTTTTCTTAATTGACTTTGATTAATAACCTGGTTCTAAAAGCATGAAACATAAACAGGAAAGTATTGTTTTAGATCACCAAATGTTATACAATATCTGTAATATAAAAAGATTATGTAACTTGCAGGCTCTATAAGTAGCACAAAGGAATCTGTAAGGTGTATATGTACAAAAATTGAGATTGTGCTTGTAACCATATAATAGAAGTCTTATTAGTTTTCGATAGCACCAGCAACAGAACTTAGATTTATATACAGCTTCATAGTGCTTTACTCTTAGCAGTTTACAGAGTCAGCATATTGCCCCCAACAATCTGAGTCATCATTTTACTGACTTCGGAAGGATGGAAGGCTGAAGCAACCTTGAGCCGGTCAGGATCGAATTCCTGGCAGTGGGCAGAGTTAGCCTGCGATACTGCATTGTAACCACGGCACCACCATGGCTCCATGCAATATGTGGAAAAAAAAGAAGACAGCCTTGCTTTGATCACACAGTTACAATCACCATCTTGACTTTTATAATCCCATCCCATATGAGATGCTCCTGAGGAAGCCCTTACTTCTAAGGGGTCTTATCCATATGAGCTGATTTTCTTCTGATGCCACAACTAAGTATTGGCATTGCTTTGGAAAATCAATTATAGCTAAGACAACAAATGAGAACTATTGCCTTTACAATGCGGTGAGCAATCTGAAACCATGGCCACAATTGGCCTTTGACTTATTTTCATGTGGCCTTCAGCCTAATTTATCACTTAGAGAGATCTGTACTTTCCTTAACAGCTGTCTATGAGGGATAGACAAAGACTGAAAGAAAGGAGAAGGTTGACATTTTTGTATGAAACACAACCCCAACGGATATGTTCTGTGGCCTTTCACAGGAAAAACAAATGGCCTTTAATAGGGAATACAAAAATTACTTCCTCCACTCTGCCCTCCCGAATTCTGGATTTAGAGATACAGAACTATTAACTAAGAGTTTCATTCCAGAATCTCCTGCACAATGTCTGCTAAGATTCTGATAATATTCTCTTGTCAAAAATGAAAACATTGAATAAGGCAAAAAAATAAATCTTCTGATCTGTGATAGCAGAGGAAAATTTCTCCTTAGCTGAAATTAAGTGACTGTCCCAGGTACTACATTATATTATATTTATAGAACTAGTAGAGTTCTGAACATGCCTGTTGTTGAATTGTTAATACTTTAAGCATAGTTATTAAAAAGGAATTACCCATGAATAGAATGCGTAATAGAATATGTTTAATATTGCAAAGCTATTAAACAATATAGAGCAAAATTGGAAATATTAAAAAGTAACTTCATATATCTGGACAGCAAACATATGAAAATCTGAACAAAGATTTTCCAGAATTCAATATCATTTAATATATAAACTAAGAAAAGAACATTCAAGAGGGTGATGATAGAAAGAACTCAGTTCCAACTAATGATAATTGATGGGTTGTAGGACCACCAGTGTTATTTCCATCTATAATTTCAGCAGTTTTGGAAGTCTGTAAACATAGGCTTTCCCATGTCATGTATGTGACAGTCCAAAATTGATTTTAACAGAGGAGGTTAAAAGGAAAATGTAATACAAAAGATGAAGATACTTGTTTGTTTATTTTCTTGTTTGTTTTTATGTAATTTATCCCTACCTTGGCCCAGAGGGATTAGACTGGACTGACTGGACTCATGCAAAACATAGGTTTGTGCTGACGTTTGTCTTTTTTATCTAGTCTTCCTTGCAGGGGTGTTGAATGACTAAAAAAGGAAGAACGGCCTATGCAAGCATGACATAATCAGGGTCAAATTACTTTCCATTATATTATTTATTCATTTATTTTGCTAACCTGTAATGGTTAAGGTGCTGGGCCAGAAACCAGGAGTTCTTAGTCCTGAAAGCTGGCTGGGTGACTTTGGGCCAGTCACTCTTTCTCAGCTCAACCTATCTTGCAAGGTTGTTTTTGTGGTGAAAAAAATAAGAGGAAGAACGACTATTATGTATGCTTGCCACCTTGAGTTATTTATAAAGTGATCACACTCATGTCAGAAGCACCAAGGTGCTTCTGGGTTAAAAGGATTAGCTGGTAACATCATTGTTGCCCAGGGAATGTTCAGTTGGGGGTTCCCTTCATGTCCCCTGGCATGAGAGCTCACCCCATCCCGTGGCAGCACATGGGTCTCTAACACAGGCTTGCTAACCTCAAACCCAGCATCCTAACCACGCAAGTCACTGTGCTTCTTATAAAATAATAAAGGCAGGACAAAAATCTAATAAATAAATAAAATAAAAATCAAATTCAATTCCTAAATCTGAAGAAAAGTGGAGGACTGGGATGTTATAATTATATAGACTTCCCCCCCTTCCATTCAATCATGTCCAATTCTTGGAGATTATATATATCAAACCCCTCACTGTCATCTGATTCCCCATATCTCTTCAGTAAAGAGAATAATGCAACTTGAGGAGGGCAAGTTTCAGACTAATTGCAATTGAGCAAAGAACATTATGACCTGGCTTCTTTCCAGTAAAAATAACCACCACAACAAGTAAAACTGTCTGGATAGTCCTTGTGCATTCTGTGAATTCATTTCCTAGTGTTGTATTTGGCCTTAAATCTCCTATTACAATCCTTGGGGTGTACAAATATTTAAATATAGTTGAAGCTTCCATTGGATTTATAAAACATCTCTGTATTTGAGAGATGGGAAATGATTCTTAGCCCAACCTGAAGTAAACCTGAATGAAGACAGAGGGACTTACTTCTATGTAAACCAACATAAGATTGCACAGGTTAGCTGCTCTCTTATCACTGTTTACTTGGAAAAGTAATCTGTATGGAACTCAGCAAAGCTTATTTTTGAACAGACATGTCTATTATTGCCCAATAAGTGGAATATTCCACATACTAATTCTTCAATAGTAGATTTTGGTATTTTTCCATCCAGCATTCTTACATGAGGATAAAAAAAAGATGTCTAAAATGTTTTCTCAGTAGATATGAATGGAGCAAATTTGGAGAAAGGAGGAAAAGACACTTAAAGTTAACTAGAGAAGTGGACTTCGTGTAATTGGAAATGCTTATAAGCAGCAATAGAGGATTTACAACAAATCAAGAGTAGACAATATAGGAGAATTGGAAGATGTTCCAACTTCTGTGATCTCCATTCTGTCTCTAAAGGCTAAAACTGCAGTGTTTACAATGATTCAACCTTATTTGCAAGTTTGCACATCAAGTTAAATATTCTGTTCAATCATGTTTGATTCTCAGAGACCACACACACACACACACAGGGAGACAGGGAGAGAGAGCTCAATCCATGCCAGTGGTGGCTTCTTTACCACAACTTAGAATGTCAATTGAACTCATTTAAGGAGAAATAAACATCTGGTTGAATTAATTTGTGAGTAGGGAAAGATCACTTAATTAAATTGGAATCAGTGAACCTAATGCTTGGTTTTGTCCCCTCCTCCCCCTTTCCTTTTGCATATTTAAGAAATGTGCACAAAGATTTGCCCACATTTCCTTGCCTCTTTTTCCTAAAGTAAACATTCTGTGCACACTTTTCCTAATGCATGCATTATTCCGAGCTATTAAGCTTCTTGGGGTTTTTTTATGCATTCTCTCTCTATAAATGTTTGCATACATCTTCCTAATATATGAAATTTTGTATATCTTTTTAAATTGCAAAGTATAATGCTTTGAAGCATCTCTCTGCTGTCATAACAAATGAGTGTTTTTAGAAATTCTCTATACCATTATAAATAGAAGAGTGAAAGACATTATAAGCTTCTCATCTTTCCTCCATAATAGGAATAGCACTTACTTGTATACCGCTTCACAGCCCACTCTAAGTGGTTTTATAAAGTCAGCATATTGCTCCCAACAATCTGGCTCCTCATTTTATCGACCTCAGAAAGGATAGAAGACTGAGTCAATGTTGAGCCAGTGAGACTCGAACTGCCAAACTGCTGGCAGCCAGCAGCCAGCAGAAGTAGCCTGCAGTGCTGCATTCTAACCAATGCACCACCACGGCTCTTAACATAAACATAACATAAATCCACAAGGAATGGATCTTCTGGAAGACAATTTTTGGATAACATCTTCCCCACAGTCTGACCAGCCAGTTGCTAATGCTGCATTTTGAATATCTGCCTGATCAGGTCATATTATGCTATCCGTTATCAGCTACTGAATCAAAGTTTGGGGCTGCTTTTCCTTCTTTTTTAATGCAAAGTTTTTTTTAATTTGGTTATCCTTCTTTTGTGCAGTTTCAACACACAGAGTTTTTAGTTGGGTAATCTCACCTACAACTGACTTTTGTCTCCAAAATGATTACGGTAAATATTATATTAAACTGAATGCTAGAGAGAGTAAAGCCTCAGATATGTTAGTTCTACCCAAATGTTGATGCAAATCTAGGCCTTTTTCTCTTGCCAGGTCCGTGAGGGAGCAGAAAAATATACAGGAATACTTTGCATTGCCTCATTTTTGAGCTTTCTTCTGCTTCAGGAAAAAGGTGGAGAATTATCCTTTCAGTTTAATGTGGGGCAAGCGAAGAAAAATGGTGGGTGGCTTTCCTCTGTTATCTTTGCTCTCCCATCAAAGGTAATCGGAGAACATCCTGGCTGTCTTTAATGATAACATGGGAGCTGCAGTTGGGGAGGAAACAAATATTGGCAGATGCTTAAAGAGGCAGGTTCAGCACTCTGTTAAATTTTGTCTGGCTTTTGCGCAGATTTGAGGGGAGCCAATTATCAGTTGACATCTGTGATCCATTTGTGATTCTTTGGAGCAGTGCTAAACTCATGTCCAAAACTAAATTGAAAATTGGCTGACAAGAACAAGAGTATGGGCCAGGTAGGATCATCAGGTAGTATAGGATAAAGGCTACCTGGTAAATTTTACCAGTTGAAAAACTGCAGATTGCTTTAAAAAAGAGAAGAAAGTGACAGCCAGGAAACACAATATTGGGAAATTATATAAAGAGGATATAGTATTCTTGCTCATCATTTAAATGTATGCTGGCTCTTCCTTTGCCATTGGATCAAAAAATATTGTGAAGGAAAAGTTGACTAACAGATTTTAATTGGGGAAAGGAAGAGCCTTTACTGTCTAAAAGCTATATATATATAATTTATTAGAGTAACTGATGGAGTAAAGTCATCTGGAAACAATGTACTATCATCTATTAACGTCTAAATATTTGATCATATTTCTCATTTTTATGCTCCTCTAAGTTACAAATACAAGATCCAAGAAATTCCTAGTCTGGCTTTTAAAGACAAGACTGTACTTTTTTTCTATTAAAAACTTTCTATAAAAGTAAATGTAAATAGGGCAGATTCCTTCCCTTGATCAGATCAGTAGCATTTTTGCTGAAGTGTCCTAGGTCACGTCTTGTATTGTTAGAAGAGGGGGAAAAAAAACCACTGAAAAAGTTAAATATGGGTATAAGTTGACCCCAGAGAGCCAGCTTGGTGTAGTGCTTAAGACATCAGGCTAGAAAATGGAGGACCACGAATTCTAGTCCGGCCTAGGCCCAAAGTCAGTTGGATGAACTTGGGCCAATCACCTTCTGTCAGCCCTAAGAACGAGGCAATGGCAAACCATTTCTGAAAAGCCTTGCCAAGAAAACTGCAGAGACTTGTCCAAGCAATCTCCCAGAATTGAATCTAATTGAATGGAAGGGGGAAAATTGCCTGTACTGTGGGCTGGGGATGAGATGAAGGGAGGGTTATGAATTCATGTTACTTAAGAATGGTTAGTTCTGCTGTGGTTTAGAAGGACACAAGCATGAATCCTTAGAAATTTCTGTGGCCAGATTTATGTTTTTTTATAATATTTATGACCGCAATTTTCAAACCTGTCCAACCAGAAAATAAATATGTTTCATTGTAAGAGATATCTTTGTGAGCTTTAATATTCTTTAAAATTATTTACTTTTAGATGGATATAAAGACACTTAGACAATTCCTGAAGCTTACCTGGACTTTAAACATTTCTCATCATTTTTCAAAGAAACTGCTTTTCTAATTGTTCAGGGTAAGAACCAAGATATTCAAACCAACCTGTCTGCTTCTTCATAATAATTCATCTTACATCACCTTGTAAGCCCTTTCTAATTTATCATTTCTATCAGAGTAAATAACATGGTGAACTTTGGAATTAATTTCTTGCTATTTCAGTGTTATGGGGGAGTTGTTCTCGTGGTTTCTTTTCCCACCACAAGTAATAAGTTATTCTTTGGAATTCAAATCTCTGAGAGATTTCTGAATAATCTTCCATCACCAAATAGTTGAAATAAGTCTTTAATTAGCTTTCTTTATCCAGAATTTTCAAAAGGCCAAGAAAGTCTTGCAGTTACTACTCTTAGTCCTGTGAGATGGGCCAATAATAACAGAAGAGCAATTTAATAAATATGTGCAAAGCTGAGACTTATGAACCACCTTTAAAGCTCCTTTCAAAAACAACATAGACCCAGACTTTGAAAGAATGAAACAATGCTGCCATATTGCTTTACCTTACCTCTAGGCAATTTCAATCAGCAATATTATTTATCTTTTTTTCCCCACAGAAATTTGAGCTACGTTGCTTTGTAACTCAAGCTAGCTGTCTCCAATCAGGAGAAGAGTTAGTGAGCAAAGGATGCTTACTGAGGACAAAGGTGGATGGAAGATCCTGAGGTAAGCAGGATCATAGATGAGAACAAAGATGCCAAAGATGTCATCTCTCTCTATGTACTACATTCATAATAGGCTGTGAGATGCTGAAGAGTCAGTGCAACGGTGGTGACACTTTTAACTATTTTTGAAGACTTAGGACAGTAAAGCTGGTGGTCATGTGGAAGCAACCTTCACTAGGACAGAGCTCTTGAGCTCTTAAAAATCTTTTTGTAATCCTTTTAAGTGGGCTTTATATCTTCAAGAATAGAGCAGGAAGACACAATCCAAAAATCTTCCCCATCTTGAAAATTCTCTTCATTAGTTCATAGAAATCAACTTCCATTGTTTTTTTAAAAACATATTGCGTTAATTTTCTGATCTTTCTCCCTTAGAATCTACAGATAGCAGTGTTCCAATATCTAAGGGGCTGCCACAAAGAAGATAGGAGTCAATCTATTCTCCAAAGCACCTGAAGGCAGAACAAAAAACAATGGATAGGAACTAATCAATGAGAGAAGTAATCTACAAATATGGATAAATTTTCTGACAGAACAATTATTAGTGGAATAGTTTGCCTTCCGAAGTTCTGAGTGCTCCATCACTGGATATTTTAATAAGGTGTTGGACAAACACTTGTCTGAAATGGTATAGGGTCTCCTGCTTGAGCAAGGGTTGGACTAGATGACCTTCAGGGTTCCTTCCCACTCTGTTATTCTGCTAATTTTTTTTGTATCACATAAATCAAATGATTACTTCTCATGTCAGTTGTTGTTACATCATCTGCATTGTTTAAAAGGAATAAACACTAGATTATTTTTTCCTCCCAATTAAATCAAAACCTGGGTCAGACTGAACTTTTGACAAAATGATTAGATTTGTGCAAATCATTCCTTTTCACAGCTTCTGATTTTAAGTCAGAGCGGTAGTCAAACACCTCCTGTTTTTGAAACAATTAACTTGTGTCTCGGTTGCCATGTGAATTGTAATTTGTTTGTTATTTCTTTCAGTAGGCATTTGAAAGAAAAATCATGTAAGTACATAATTCATAATTTGCTTCACAAAATTGTGAATTGTACATCAGGCAGTCTCTTAACTATAACAGCCTTCTTCAATTTGGTGCTTGCCAGATGGGGTCCAACAATTCCCATATTTTGGAATCAACCTGGCTTTTAAATTATCAAGTCTCTACTGCAAAACAACTGTAGACCAGAAAAGCAGGAAAAGATGGAGTGGAATATTAATTTAGGCAACTATAGAGGCAATAGTTTTTCCTACCCCTTTTTTAGAGGAAGAAGATTGTTCATGCTTGCCCAATGAGAAAGACTAGAGCTTCTCAGCCAGCAAAGGTTACCGCAAGCTGCTCAGAGCACCTCGAACTGAGAGACGGCAGCAAATACATTTGATAATAGTAAAAATGATTTTAGCTTATGAGATGAAAAGTGAATCCCAAGAATTGATGCCAATGGCTTTAAGTTAGAGGATTTAAATCTCAGTTCACTACTGGGGTATTTTACTTTATTTTTTGGGTGGTGAGGAAAGTTTGAGAATAAAAGCACAAATTGGAAAGATTGATGGACATGCCTTCCATGGATGTTTGGTAGCAGAAGATGGATGCTCGCTCAGGATATTTTGGGATGAGAGGAGGGGATTAGACTTGATGACTAGAGCATGGAAGATCCATGAACTGTTTTATTGGGAAGATATCTATGGAGATTCTCAGTCATCCAGATCATGGTTGTCCCAAAGGTGCTTTTCCAAAGAGCAACTGGACTTGGATTTTTCCTTGGAAAGATTTAGCTTCTCATCCAGGAAGTTTCTTCAGTTTTGATTCCTTGGAAAGAGTTTTGGCTTTTGCCCCAGCAGTTGTTGAAAATTGATGATTTGGTTTCCTGCAACTATGAGAAAGGGAATACAAAATATTTGTGGTTTAAATTCAAAATAAGCTTAATGCATCTTAAAAATAAAGAACATTTCTCTTTCTTGAAAAAAATGTTCAGAGCTCACTGAGTTTGCATGAGTCATTCTCTTCACTCTAAAACTACTAAATATTAAATAGTGCAAGACATCCTTCAACTTGATGCTTCCATGATTACAACGTTGGTATGTTACAATGTTAATCGCATAGTCAGCCAGAGGTTTAGACTAGATTTGGCATTTAGGACCAGCCAGGAGTGGGGGTTTGCCGAACTGCATAGAATCTTACATAGAGGATCACCCAAACCCTTGTGAACCCCCAGCAGCCTACCCCTGATCCCATGGCCACCTATTTTCCTTAGTAAGTAGACTCTGACAGTGTCATTGCATTGATGAAGGACATGATTCATTATCTCAGCAAATTCATGGGAAAATGAATGCTAACATGAATTAATCTGGCTAATAATCATTTGTTCCCAGAAAACAAAATAATTACTAGTGGGGATGATTCCTGTGTAAGGGAATGAGTCAGTGATGTTCTATCAAAACATATCAGGAGATGTGAGAAAGATAGTGCCAAGATAAAATCATCCAAGTGTTGATGTAGTGATCAAGCTTTGTTGGAAGTTGTAATAATATATGAAAAATACAGTCCTTTAGGGCCGTCGTAGACAATGAGATTCTGTTCACATTATGACATGCTTCCTTGATTCTTTTGAAAATTAAAACTAGCATAACAAACTAGAATTTTTGAGTTTGGTACATATGCATGGGTATGTAAATGTATGAGTGAATGGAATTTTTAGTTCAGAAAGTAAATAATGCAAACTTGTACTGCAGAATTTTTTCTATATGTCTGAGTCTCTAGAGAAAAAGAAGACAAGTAACACCGAAGATGCTTCCTCATCCTCAGTTATTTGATGTGTAAGCTGAGACATCTGTCAAAATATTCTAGGTAGCAAGTACTATTCAGTAATTCAGTTTTAAAGCTATAGCTGCTGTCACTGCTATTAGCAGCTGTCAATAAAAATCCAGCAAGAAATTAGAGTCCATCAACAGCTCATAAAATTTATTTTTCAAGCCAGATGTGCCCAAACATCATGTTCTTTGACTGCAACCTCAATAGTCACAAAGCACTACCAAAGGACTATGGCAAGATAAATAAAAAAATAAAAAAATGTTCTTCAGTTCTGGTCAAACCACAAGCATGTCAGGTCAAGTCTCAAAATTTCATGCACAACCATCCTCTGTAGTCTGTATCAGATCATGGTGGCCATACTGTCAAGAACATGATTCACAATCCCATCATTACAGTGACCATAAATGTATACATATATGGTGTGATTGTGATTCATTTTCTTCACAGTGAAAAGAGATCTCTTTAAGGGAAAGGTGAGTTGAAATACTATTGCAAATGAAAATATGTATTCTTATTTATTTATTTTAAGTGGCAGTATCTAGAAGGGTTCGACCTGGGTAATATGTGGATGTAAAATCATCACCAGGGAATCAGCGAGCTGCAGGCTACAATGGGAAGTTGAAAAAATATCCTGGTAAAAGTCAATGGTGAACCATTTCTGTACTGTTGCCAAGAAAGCTAGAAGTATAGTTGGAAGGAAGCAAAGAACACCTATGGTTTCATCTAAATTTATAAGATATTTGGAAACCATACAATGTTAGGAATTCATCCATTCATAGGCCTCTTCTTTTGCTGCTTCAGAGACTCTTTGTTAATCTCTCCTTAAGAATGAGCCACTCAGGAGTGCTTTCAAAACACTTATCTACCCAGAAAGATGGTATACCACCATGACACCCAGTCTATTCAACTTCTATATTAACTCTACATCCAAAAGGTTAGATAAGCTAGTTTTCTCTCCACCAACACTTGCCAGCTTCACCATTCCCATCTTCTCCATGTTAACAATAATTCCACATATGCTTTAAAAAGCTGTACAGTCTATAATCCAAATAGTGCTAATTGCTGGATATTAACTGGTATAGATATTAACTTTAACCAGCTGCAAAATCAGTTGGTGTTCATATTGTTTTTCAAGAAGAGTAAACTGAAATATCAGGAGAAATTGTTTTGAATTACAGGAAGCGGAAATGAATTAAAATGTTGTTTATCATAATGATTTTCACTGACAATGCACCATAGAAGATTTAATTATGCCTTCTTTGCTGGGTACAAGTATGTCTGTTTGTGATGATAAGTTGACAGAAAACTGATAGCAATCCCTTTTTGTAATTGTATTGTTTTAAAGCACTTAATGACTGATGACATTAATCAATAGCTTTATTTTTAAAAAAAATCAAAGCTCTATCTTCTTCAGTTGTATGATATGACTGAAATGGTTGGCAGAGATCTTTGTTCACCCACTCTCGGTGTATTGGTTGAGATGATGAAAGAATAAAGAATACATGAATTATCTGGGCCTGAATAAGCTATCCAACCCACACTGAAGTATTTTCAATGGATTGTTTTTTCAAATGTTAATTTGAAAACCTCAAACTATGTTTCAGTTAGTGTGTGCAAGATGGTTAATCTGAATGGTATGCATGCAAGTTTAGTTGCAGAAATGAAACATGTAGTGCCAAACATATAAAGCCAACAACAAGAAGCAAAAGAATATGTCCCAAATAAAATTAAATGTTAAAACAACAACTGTCAAAAGCATCAATTTTGTGCTCTTAATTCACAACTGCTTTCTATTTTCTGGGATGAAGTGGGATCACGCCATGAATATCAGTGTATGTATATGTGTGAGTGTTGCTGATGAAAGGGGGTGTCTCTGAAGATTATCATTCATCCAGGTCATGGTTGTCCCAAAGGTGCTGTTCAAAAGGCAATTGGACTTTCTTGAGTTTTTTTTCCTTGAAAACATTTTGCTTCGCATCCAAGATGTTTCTTCAGTTTTGGATGAATGGTGGGGAATGGAAGGATTTATATTCTTTGAAGTCATCTGGTCGCTACCACTCTGAAGGTCGGTTGTTAGCTCTCTGTGTGTCGTTGATAAATTTGGGGGTTTGCGGGCACCTTCAGGGTGACTTGAATCAGAGTGCAAATGTGTGTGGACCTTCTTGGTATTGCTGAAAGGACTGTGCTGTAGATAGGAGATAGGAGGATATGGAAGAGGTAGAAACCACAGTCCTAAACTCCTTCACAGGAATTCCACCTACTCACTGGTATAGATATGAGGATGATAGTAGGGTCAAGATTAAAACACAGGAATGGAAGTCTTCACCAAATACATCAACACTTGGACAGGTACCTTAAGTTCACCTGGGGAGGTATTAAAGGAAATAGTCTGACTTTCCTGAACTGTGCAATACACATTAAGGAAGTCAGAAGCCTCAACATCAAAACATCCAGAAAACTCTCACACAGATTCTCAGTACCTACTGTAGCACAAAATGGGAGTGACACCACTAGCTGAAGGGTTGTCTACCAGCAAAGAGGTAGAAGAAAAAGAACTAAAGCATATCAAGGAAGCGCTCAGAAGTTATGGCTGTCCCAACTGGGCCTTCATCAAATCCAGGAAAAGATTCAGCAGGAGCGCCTTCATAAGAGACAAAGAATAGAACAACAAATGAAGCGACATTGTCATTCCATACATTGCAGAAATATCTGAAAAGCTGAAATGCACAGAAGGATTTTCAACCAACACAACATATGTGCACACTTTAAACCAAGAATACATTAAGTCAGAAGCTTGTCCTCTCCAAGGAAAAACACCCATAAACAGACATAAACTAAGCAATGTGGTATATGCAGTGCAATGCAGTGAGATGTGTTCTGATCTGTACATTGAGGAAACTAAACATCCCCTTCACAAACTCATGGTACAACACAGGAGAACAAACCCATCAGAGCAAGATTCAGCATCCATCTGCATCTGAAAGATCAAAGTCACTCTTTTGAACATAGAAAAATACACATTCTGGACAGAGGACCACTGGTTTGAAAAAGGGGTCAAAGAGGCCATCTATATAAAAATTGAATAGCCCTGTCCCAGCAGAGGGGAAGGGATACAACACCACCTGTCTACAATACAATCCTTCCAGCAGTCCCAACAAGGTTCCACACCCATTTGCACTCTGATTCAGATGACCCTGAGGGTACAGGTAAACACCCAAGTGGCCTCAACAGCTCTCAGAGATCTCAGGGTTGAAATGCTGCATAGCATCATGAATGCTAGCTTGCACTGATAATGTTGCTTTATATGGATAATGAAACATCTACAAGAAAACAACAAAGCTCAGAGAGCACCAGGACCTCTCGTATGTGTGAATCTGTTAAAAAAAAAAGGCAAGATGTTGGCCACAATCAAATAGATGTTGCCTCTTTTTACATGTAGGACTGTTTTGATGCTTCCCCCTCCCCACTTTCTCATTGGATGCCCCCGATCTATAGACAGGATCTTATGACCATAGGTAGACATATACTAGCTACCAAGAAAAGACAAGAGCTTTAAAACTCCAGGGCAAAGTAACATATATAGAAACTTTCACCTGGTTCAGTAGTTTAAACCCATCCATTGGAACATGAAATTGAACTGCCTTGTACACACGTTCTACTCTTTGAGCAAATTCAGTTTCTTTATTTGAGGATCATAGAAAATACATAATTGACATAATTATGAGTTATGTTGTGCATGCCAGACAGGCTCAGACATTCACAGACTGCAGATATTCTCAGATAAATCCAGAAGTGCTGGGAGTCCTGCCTGAGGCACAAAGCCAGCTGGATAACTTTAGGCTAGTCTCTCTCTCTCTCTCTCTCTCTCTCTCTCTCTCTCTCTCTCT
>JANHFL010008378.1:15756-28751 GCA_032468155.1 Oxyrhabdium leporinum
AAAACGATAAATAGTCATTATTTAGGTGTTAAGAATAGTTGGAACGTTTTCAAAACTTTAGGCAGTAAAGATCAACACTATTTAAAATCTCTACAATAGACTTTGTCATAATCCCTTATTACAGTGTTTCTCAACCTTGGCAACTTCAAAATATATGTGGTTTTCAACTTCCAGAAATCCAGAGTCAGATAATAAAATTGTTGGCCAGGGAATTCTGAAAGTTGACTTCCACCTACGTTAAATTGGCCAAGATTAGAAACACTTTCTTAATAGGGTGCAGGGTGATATTGAAGTCAGTTGCAGCTGTTGCATTAGGAATCCTAGTTTAACGAAAATATTTTTTAAAAGTGCATACAAATTGCATTTACTTATATTACTGTTGTGATTCTAAATAACTTTGCCTGCATTCTGTTATTAAAATAATTGCTTCAATCTAGGAGTGACTGATTAATACACGTATATGCCTTTCTCACAACTGCTTTAAATACTGAATTTGAATTTCAGGCATGAAATTGACTTGCTATCTTGCTTTCCCAATAATCCTTCTTTCTTGATGCATGCTTTTTGCAATATTCTGTACTAGAATCTTAAGTTTGGTTCAGTCTTAGGGTTGGTTCACTGAAATTTCTTACCACTCACTGAACATAATTCTACTCTCCTAACAGATTAAGTGATACAGCATTGACTGACTCATAGCTATTTGTATGAGTTGGATCCATGGAACATTTTTCTCTCAGACCAATGTTTCTGATGAATGAATTGATCTATTGTATGTGACTCTGTAATGCATTGATCCATAAACTAACCCAACCACCCCCCCTGAATTTATGCAACACAAACAAGTCAATACCCAAACTGAGCTACCCATATTGTACAAATGCACATAATTAAACTTTTAATTGATCTCAATAAACATACTGAACAAAGACAGCTGCTTTTTCATATTAAGCTGCTATCCTATCAAGTTCACAACTTATTGTTTAATATTTCCATCATTACTTTTATGAAATTAAAAATGGGAAATGGAAAGAAAGAAAGCATAATTAAGTCTGAATTCTAAGTCTTAGAAACTTATGTCTGCCAAATACCACTCTTGTTGCATGTAGCAGAAAGAGAAGGAGAAGAAGAAAGAAAAGGAGATTGAAGATTATCATATGCAACACCATTGTCAAAACAGTCTAAAACACATTGCATCCAAACATAAGAGTAACCATACTTGACCAGAATTAAATAGTCCTTATAATCAGAAGATGACTAAGCCAGGTGTTCCTTAAATCTCATAAAGATATAGGGACAACCATTTCTTAAACACTATATATATATATATATATATGGGGCATCAGAGCACCTCTGAACAACCCCAAAGAAGTCAGAATTATCCTCTGCTCTGAAGGAAACTTTAATTGATATATATTATGGTGATTCCAATCACAGCTAAATTTATAGCATTTTTTTGGGCAACACATTGACCATACCTTGTATGTTTAGTTGGCAGCAGGTAGGAAATCCTTATATTGATGATATCAAAATGTTCTGTTCACCTTCTTCAAATGAGCCTCCTGCATAGTCCTCTGACAAATTCCATACATGAAAAGCATATATGTGCAATCTATACTAGGTCTGAAACAAGGAGGAGCATGAACAATTCTACAGGGAATCCAGAAATACAGTATAATAAATGGTTTCCTGTTTGCATAAAGAGCAATAGCAATCTAGCAACTGGCATGTTAATACTCTTCTTATAGTATTTAGATGCATAGAAATATGGCTTACTAAAAGTAAATGTGGACCTTCCTTTCTTCCTTGATATGCTTTCTGTTACTATTTTATTGAAAGTCAGTTGCCATTCTGCTTATAGTTTATGATAATAGAAAGGGGGAAAGGCAATCATTTATAAGCACTAGAGTACAATTCTAGCTTTAAAATTGATTTTAATGAAACACTTTTCATAAAGCACAAGATAAGGCAGAATAACCTGCCATACCTATTCATTTTTTCCCCACCTCTGAAACTGAAAGAGAAATGTGTCCTCATATTTCTGCAGAAGATGGAAGAAAGTCATCATATGGTTATTGTTGTGCTAATAGATCTCAAGTGGAAAAATGTGAACTCTTGTTTCATGATAGTAGACTAGTAGATGCATCCCTCTCGCAGGCTGTGAGTTTGACAGCCCTGCTTTAGAGCCTGTAAGATTTTCATATGATTTGCTTTTTTTTGATAACTTGAATTATTCATATATATATAAGACAGAATATCCATCTAGGCAAATGTACAAATATTTTGCTCATGGGTGTGAATCTTGTGTGCTTAGTAATGTATGAATCGGTGTTTCTGTCTCTTCAGTTTTGATACATTCTTCAAAGATGTTCCCTGAGGATGGGCTCCAGCAAAGAGTCCAAAAGTTCAGAAGATTCAATCTCTGGTCCCAGTGGCTGACGCAGATTGGATCCTGCAACATTATCCTGGGACACCTTTATTTGCTTTCATTCATGGCATATTTCATCTGCCTGGTCAGACTTCTGCTGATAGCTATCTCTTGTCTTTGATGGAAGGATACATCAGAAAAAGGAATTAGAAGTTGAGTTGACTCCTACCTTTGACTTTTGATAGTTAAAATCATAAACATGTCTGACTGGGCTTTTAGAAACAGAATAGAATGAGACATATTATTTGGAAATTACTTTTGATCATCCTGCCATTTAAAATGGCTCTTCCACTTTTTGTTTGGTTTAATCAATAGACCGGACAACTTGCAGTCTCACATCTGGAGGGTGTCAGATTGGGAAAAGCTAATCTAAAGCTTTCTCTAATGGACCTTTCTGGTAATTCAGCAATACCTTCTTAAAATAATACCTTTTAGCTGTTCATGTTGAAAAGAGCATTGGTAGAATCTAAAAGTCAGTGGAATAACTTTTTGAAGGCCAGCAGCTAGAACAGAGAGTGCAACCTTTATGAGAAAGAGAGAGAAAGTACAGCTTGTGCTTTGCTTGTTGTCAGAAAATCAGCATATCAAGCCTGGACATCACTCAGATGTATTTTTATCTGAGTTTGTCTTGTCGCTCATAAAAACTACTTGTTAGTCTTAAAGAAAAAGAAAGTTTTCCATTTCTTTCCTCCCATGTTTCTCACTGCTAACTCCCTTCACCTTGCAATCAAAGATGACCCTCCAAGTGAAACATGCCACAAAATATTTCATTCTACTATTTTTGTTTGTTGTTCCATGCTGGTTTTCCTGGAAATTCCCATTTGTTTTCTTCCATTTTCAAATGCTGATCAGTTTTTGGAAAAATGAATATAAACAGCTGCCATAATGACTGGAAGCTGCCATAAGGATATTTTGGACCTGTGCTCCTTGGATTTTAAAAATGTTTACTTTATTTCTGCAAAACTTGGATTTCTTTTTCTTTTTCTTTTTTTGAAATCTCTCTCTTACATATGACTATGTACGTAATGGCAGGGAAATGTAAATTTTTTGTTAAAGTACTAACAAATCCATCACTCTAAATATAATCAAGTATCCAACAACAGCTGTGCATTTCAGAGCATGCAATGTAGATTTTATCTTACTATGTTTCCCCAAAAATAAGACTGGGTTTTATTTTCTTTTGGGCCCCAAATTAAGCACCAGGTCTTCTTTTCGGGGGATACCTTAGGACCGCCACAGCCAGGCCTCCCATGCCCCAATGCCTGTCGTGCTGCTGCCTGACCTCTACTGTGGCCGCTCATGGCCACTCGTGGACAGATACCATGTGGTGCATTGTGCCAGTGCCTCCAATTGTGGCAGGAGGCCATGTGGTGCATTATGCACAAGAGCAGCAGCACTGGCATGATGTGCCATGCAGACTCCTGCAATGTGCCACATGGCATCTGGCTGTGAGTGGCCACAAATGGCCACAAAAGTCAGGCAATGGCGCAACAGATGTCAGAACGTGGGAGACCTGGCTCCATGATCCTAAGGTAAGTGGCTGTGGGGCTCATGGGGGAGATCTGTCCCCATCCCTGCCCTAGCTTGATTTTTATGCATACGCCTCGCCCCATCTCATATAACCAGACAGTGGGCAGAGTGGTTGGGATCTTAACTAGGGCTTACTTTGGAGTAGGTCTTATTTTTTGGAGAAACACGGTAATTATAATTTGGTTTTCTTCTATGTGCATTGATTTTCTTTTTATTATCTCAGAACTGATACCAGCATGATATCAATTTTCTGGTAATCTTTTGGGTGTGTTTTTGTTTTAGTTTCCTATTGATTTCTGCATTTTATTGTTTTCTTGAAAAACCTATATGCAATAAAATATTCATGTGGATTAGTGTGCAGATATTAAAAGCAAATAGTCTGAAAAATATGGTAACTAATGTATGCTAAAGTGGTCATCCTTTTTTAGGGCTGTAATTATGGTTGCACCAAGATGTTTAAATTTTATTGAAGTAATTGGAATTGCAATTGCACTTTCAGCCAATATAGCACTATAGTGACTTTTCTTTTACATCCAGCATGCTATTTTTCAGCCTGGTTCTTTTGAATGAAAACTATCAAGGACAAAAGTGAAATTGGCAGGGCAGGAGAATTGGAAGCCTGCCTTTCTATTTTCAATCTCTGTTTTGTTGCACCAGAATGAAAGAGAATATTGATTCAAAATTCATCCTTGCTGTGTGCTTAAATCAAAGCAAGAGGAAAAAAAACATTCTCTTTGCCTTACCTAACTCCAACTAATCTTTTTCTAGAACTTCTGAGCAAGCTCACCAAATTCTAATAATTTTTTGGAACTATATCTTCTATAGAAGATACTTGGAGGTGTAAAATCACTTGGAGATGGGAGATAAAAATAGCGTTTATATCTTATTATTAATCTAGATAAATATTTACAGACATTTACCTTTTACAGATAAATATTTACAGATATTTAATATGTAATTTATCTATTAATTTAAGACCAAAACCCAAGATATGGTAATACAGTAATCCTCAACTTACGACCACAATTGACCCCAAAATTTATGTTGCTAAGTGAGAAATTTGTTAAGTGAGTTTGTCCCATTTTATGACTTTTCTCACTATATTTGTTAAGTGAATCACTGCCGTTGTTAAATTAATAACATAGTTGTTAAGTGAATCTGGTTTCCCCGTTGATTTTGCTTGCTGGAAGGTTGCAAAAGGTAATCACATGGCTCAGAGACACTGCAACCGTCATAAATATGAGTCAGTTGTCAAGCATCCAAATGTAAATCACATGACCACGGGGATGCTGCAACTGTCATAAGTGTGAAAAATGTTCATAAGTCCCTTTTTTCAGTGCTGTTGTAACTTTGAACTGTCACTAAATAAACTTTTGTAGGTCGAGGACTACCTGTGGTCAGTATAGAAATAGGAATATTGAACAGACTGTCATATTCATTCAGTTGTCAGGAGCTCCATCTCATCAGAGGTAGCAAACATTCCCCAAG
Organism: Oxyrhabdium leporinum; assembly: GCA_032468155.1. Lineage (NCBI taxonomy): Eukaryota > Metazoa > Chordata > Lepidosauria > Squamata > Cyclocoridae > Oxyrhabdium > Oxyrhabdium leporinum. Next base: position 21,200 of record JANHFL010008378.1, read on the forward strand.
TTATGCTTGCACTTTCATTCCAAAAAAAGACCACATGGAAGGTCATTCCTCAGAGTTTATATGGTATTCTATTGGGATCACTAATACTTCTATTAACCACATGTTGTTTTTACATCTTTCCTGTCAGTTAGACAGAGTTCTGCCCCATATATTATGGCATCTACATAAGGATCGAAGTCCAGCTGGTGACTGTAACAGCACAGTTCAAATTGGATCTGATCCTAAAGCTGTGGTTGGATCTATTGATGAATGTCCATAGCTTGCTAATAGGACATATACTTTGCAGTTTGAAGCTCTGACATTCTCCAGTTAAAAGTCTGAAAGAATAAAAACAACAGCATTCAGCAAATGTTGGCAGTGCCACAAAGCTAAGCAGGGTCAAACCTACCAGTAGTAAGTCCTATGATGGGAGTCCACCAGGAAAGTTCAGATTGCAAAGTCCAAAAACCATCTTGGAAAAAGGCATTGACCAACCATTTCTGTATTAACATAGAGAAAATATTATTTGATTATTTTATTTATTTATTAAATTTATATGCTACCCATCTCATTGACAAGGTCTCCATGCAATCACCAGGAACAAAACTTGACTTGAAGACTTTTACCTTAACAAATATGGAAACTTTCTTTGTTTAGGATTCTGCCAGTGTTAATTCTAGGTTAAAAAACAATTTGACTGACTCTTTCATTTAGTGTACATTATCCAGAAATCTATACTTAAAGCAGGACTGGTTTGTGGTTCATAATCAGAAACCTTTCTGTATGATATTGGTAGCCATTTGTTACCTCTACCATACAAGGGAATGAAGACAGATTCCAGCTGCAAATAATTTACTAACCATGCTAGACATGTAATTCTGTGAATTAAGAATACAGATTAACCAGTTCATTGCATTTCTTAGAAAATAACCCTATCCTTCCTACTCTCATATTCAATAGTTGCTTCTACATCAGTTAAATGAATCAGTTAAAGATTGTATGGGAATGAGGTTGGAGCCGAAAAAGGATGGTGTTGTGACTGAATTTGGAGTTGCTGTCAGCTAAAATCTGGAAATATATTTGACAGCCATGAACAAACCATCAGTTCAAATCCTCTAATCCACCTCAAACACAATTTACATTATGTAGCATATTAGCATTCAAATTATACCAAAAAGAAAAGAAAGGCTGAAATAATTTGGTTAAGAAGAACTTATCTATAACTGTGTCTTTGTGACAGACACAGACTTTATTTTCTCTAGCATTACTTCCAAGATATGAGTGACAAACTTTGAAGCATGGTGAGCAGCACATACTGCGGGAAAAAATGTACCAATTTACCCTTAAGGAAGACAAATATGCCTTAGCCATGACTGAACATTGCTTCTGCCACACTCCATAGATAAATGTTGAGGTCTTTGGGACAAACATATGCAGCGAAAGAGATTTGTGAGCAAAAACAGGCTGAGCTGGGCTTCATAGAAACAAGGGCAATAGACAGAACCAAGGGATGAAGGAAAAACTTGTGATTATGTGTGTGATTATGTTAGAATAAGAAGACTCTTTTCTAGAGGACAAGGCAAAAAAAAATATGGATGGATCTTGAAGAGTGGCATTTTCTCCATAGAGAGAAAAAAAAACCCACTTGAAACACGGTTACAAACCCCTGGAATTAACACAATATTTGCCTGCATGAAGCAATGACAAGTCTAAGAAATTGTTCAACTCTTCTGGAAATGATCCAATAATATACTGTAAATCAAATAAAATCACCTTGAGAACAGCTAGGATTTCTGTTTACAAGTGGAGTTATTAGAGAAGCAATCAAGTTGTTATAGAAAAGACATCAAAGGAGCAGACAGGCTAAATTCATGGGTTCCTCCAAATCACAACGACAAGTTTGCTTTATTATTGCAGAAGGAAAGACATTATAGCAGGCCAAAAAGTAGAGAATTACAGTGTGATAGGTTAGTTTTATGCTGAATAGGTCGTTTGCTGGAATGGAAGATTTCTGTTTATATCCTGCTGGTATAAATTACTTAGATCTATCTGTCATATTATATTGTAGGTATAGACCTTAATAGCCCCGTGAAAAACTCAGCTTGATCCAAGAGGTTATGGTGGTCTGAGTTCTAGTTTGCTAAGAATGTTTTTTTGCCTAATAGCAGAAAGGCAAGAAAAGAAAGGAATGAGAAGGTTCTACACCATTCCAGTTTCCCACTGCAGGGCTGAATTTGGAGTATTTGACTCTGAGTATGCGGACTATTTCAATGTTTGGAGCTAAAAATATGTATACTTGAGTGCATTGGAACTCAATGATAGAGCAGACGTTTTGTAGGCAGAAAGTGTCAAAGTTCATCCCCAGATAAGGTTGGAGGAAAATATTCTCCCTAAAAATGTTGGAAAGCTGCTCTTTTTCGGTGTGGACAATGCAAAGCTGGAGGAATTTACTAGGCGGCAATTTCCAATTTTTTCTTTCTTTCGAGAGGAATCTTTAATTTTATGACCTCCATTTCTACAAAGTGCTTGAAGAATAATCTGATAGGAAACTAAACCTAGACAGTTTAACAATTTATCAAGCTCACTCTGTATAATATGTTACTCTTTTACAATTAACATAATGTCAGGGTTCCAGCAAAGTCCCCCTTTTCCATTCAGCACTCAGAAACCAAGTTATCCAAGTAATAATTTAATAGAGAAACCATGTTGGCACATCTGGGAAAAACCTGAATCTGAAGCCCCAGGTTTTTCCCTCCCCAAGACAAACTCAAAGATCTACCTCCAGGCCATCCCCAATGATCACATGGCCCAATCCACTTCCAGATCAAACAGATGCGTCCATCTGGCACTCCTCTTCCAGGTGCAAGTTGACATGTCCTTGACTCTCTCGGGAAAAATGTTGTTGTGTCTATACTCCCCTGCTACATGTGAATATCCCCCCTCCCAACTTCCCAGGCACTAAAATGTGGCAGCCACAGAGGCCTTCTACAAATATGGCTCCCAAGTCCGACACATAATTCTTAATTGGAATAAAATATGTGTGATGTCTCTGACTCAGTTTAACCTTCAGCAGGGCAACCAATTTGCCTAACATATTGTATATTGAAGCATTGTTCATTATATTGTAGGGTTACTTTCAGATAAAGGAAGTGCAATGCAAAAGTGATGGGAAAAGATGAAGTTTTAGATTCAAACAGGTAAAGTGGTGCTATTGAGACTTATGATAGACCTTCCTTTCTATCCAGCAAGCTTCTTGCCCCAGCCAGATTTGATTTTTTTTTAAAAAAAGTCTCCAAGTTGTGCTTAACTCTTGGTGAATATAAGTACGTCTCCAGGCAGTAGAGTATAAAAGTGATTTTTCACTGATGTTTCTCTATGATGTTCTTCCAGTCCACCCTACAGCTCTCTCACTTCCATTAGCTAGGTTTTTCACTCAAGCAAGACTGTTATCTGTTGAATCAGAGGAATGATTTACATTCCTTTAATTATTAATAAATAAATACATGACATGTTGCAAAAGCATCAGCCTCCAGCATCATCTTCCAAGCATGACTTTCATGGTTTCCTGGGCATTCCTGGGAGGGATAAAGAAGTTACTACTGCTTCTTTCTTTTTCTAAAGCTCTGCCCCCTTCTAAAAGGGAAAAGATATGATAGTTGACTTCCTGAGGAGATAAAGGGGCTGGCAAGGACCAGTCTTTTCAGTTTGCTTGATAAATTAGCACTGTATGAATGACCATGTCTGCATTTCACAAGAGGAACCACATGCTCCAAAAATTCCAATTATATCCCCATTCCCCAAAGGTTGATGAGGGCTGTTCTATCTGGAAAATAAATAGCTACTTTATATACAGATGGCATTCATCCCTCGGCTCTTAAAGAATCAAAGATTAAATGGTCAGTCTTTGGACAAAAACAGAACTCATATCAGCCTCTGTACACATGTTGAATTTGAAGCTTGTTAGTTTTGTGTCTTCTGGATAAATTGATGGCTATTGTTATTATAGCTGACCCTTGTAAGTATAATTAATTTCTGGAAGTTGTGGTCACTACATATAGGGGTATTCATTCATTTTAACAATAACTTGCTGTTACATAAGGATAAAGTTATCAGCAGCATTGGTTATGATAATTAAATGGGTTACCAAAATTCAGAGCTGCTGTGCCAATGATCACCAGTTGTTGGATATACACCACCATAGAAGAACTGCTGATCTTCAGTGCTAACTTTCTAGTGCCATCTGTAGGGTCCCTGTAGGAAACAGGATGATAGTCTAAATCTAGGCCTTGTCATCAAAGCTCCTTCTCTGTCCTTAAGACTTTACAAAGAGTTTTTGGACTAAAACTTCAGGATCTATTGGAATGGGAAACTACATTCACTCTAATTAATAATAACTTCCAGAATTACCAACTAGCATTTCTGAGAATTACAATCCAAATGTTCTGGACAGTATCAGATTGAAGAAAGACCAACTGATGGGTCAGAATAGTAGCCCGTCATACAAAAAGAATAGCTCATAATTAAATTGCTTTTATCCAAATGCGATTTAGAAACACATGCAGAAGGTAATCTAAACAATTATTCTCTGTCCTTAACACACATTTCTTCCATTGCACATTTGCCTTGATCGGTTTGGAATCTGGATCTTGTCATTCCCCACCGCAGCGTAAGACTCACATTTCTTCTGTGCAAGGCTACTTCTACGTTAGCAGAGACTACTGTTTGTATTAAGTACCATTATTGATTTCATGTGATGAGTATCTATTTAGGTTACTGGAAAATTGACGCTCGCACATTCTGCTGCGGCTGTTGGAGGCAAGAGCCAGGAATCTAAGAGTTGGCAAAGTTACTTTGTTCAACTTTCTCAGCCTGACAACGGTCATTTCCCAGAAGTTTTTCCTTTTGACTGGTGTTTTTTCTCAAACCCCTCAGAATCGTCACTCGTGACTGGGATGCCAGCTTCAGTGATGTACTTGGAAAAATAATGTGTTTCATTAAGAACAGTTCATTAAGAACAGTTCTCATAAACAGTTAACAGTCAGCTCCTTCCTGCAGATCCAGACGTAGACAAGGTAGTTCAGATTATTTCCAAATACTACTTTTATTCATATTCATCTATTTATTATTGCAATTGCATCCAGTCTTTGAGGAGCTGAAGGCAATGTGCATAATTCATCCATACACTAACCTTCTATGGTCAGTTTGCCTAAAAGACTTGGAATGTCCCATGCTCATTTAGTTAGCTTCTACCTATGGCTGAGCTGAGCAAGGATTTTACCTAAGGTATATCTCTCCAGTCTAAGTCTAACAAAGTAGCCACTCCTTTACATTAACCACCTAGGTAATCATTATCATGTGGGATGTCCTACCAGCTCCTGCGCAAAAATGATTAAATTGAATGTGCACTAGCTTCATTCTCTCTTTTGCTCTTCTTTTTCTGAATAGTTTCATACATTCTACTAAACCATAAAGCAGTTTTGCTAAGTTTGGGCTCTGGGCAATATGTAAACCAATCCACTGAGGTTTTAAAACGATGGTTCGTGCTCTGGTATAACTTATATCCAATTTAGCTTATTTTAAGTCTGCATTCAACTTATGTGTGATGAGTAAACCCAATTCTTTATGATGATGAACTTTGGAAAAGCAGGTGTCTTAAAAGCAGCGAGGATTATTTTCACACAATATTGGAAAAATGAAGATATACCACGAGATGAAGAAATAGTCAAGAAGATACTAGATTGTGCAGAAATTGATAGATTGACATTGAAAATTAAAGTGAAAGAGGATGTAGAATATGATCAAACATGGAATTTATTTTACCAATGGTTGGGAAAAAGGGGTGGAGATTAAGAATGCAATTTGTATTGTTAAGCAAATGAAATACCCAAACAACACAATGTTTCTTAAGCACTAAGAAATGTATTTAATAAAAAATCATTTTTTAAAATAAAGGAAAAGCAGATTTCCCCAAACTCAAAACTGTTCATGCAAAACAACAATGTTTCGCTTGTGCGGTTTTGCCAACTTGAATCTATAATACCACAGTCGGGATTGCACCAAGGCCCTCATCCTGTACTGTGACTTCTATTGTATCTAAATTTTACCCAGGTTTTCAGAACAGTAGCGCTTATTGCATGTAGCAAAAAGTTTGTAATCCTAGCCATAACTTGATCTTTGCTTTGTACCTCCAACCTCATTTTTCAGGAGCTGCTGTTTCTGATAGGAACAGAGATCTACGCTATTTTATGACTCTAGCAGTGCTTCTTCCAGGAATCATAACTTTATTCTTTACAAACTACCTTACAATAACATTGTTCATTATTTCAAAGGACTTTGGATTTGACAGCCACAAGGGAAACTCACAATAAAGGGGAGTGCACAAAGTGATTTGTGACTATTCTCCAAACAGAGCCATGTTTCTGAGTCTCAGCTGAACCTGAGGTGGGAGTTTTAACAGTGTCATTCTCATTCCAGTTTCCAAAGATAATACAGGCAAGCAATTGGCCAGTTTTTATACTAACTGCTGTTATCCTAGAAGGTAAGCAACATGGTGTTCTGCTCTAATATTCCTTCCTGGAAAGCATTTCCTCCATTGGTCTGTGGCACTTAAAATCAAAGAGAGCAACAGCATTTGAAAGATGTACTGTGGCTCAAACTTTGGAAGTGTTGCATTTTTCTCTCAGGGCTGAGGGCTGCACTGGGCAATAGTCTTACAACAGATAAGGCTGCTTGCTACTTTTTTGCATGCAAAATAAATGGAAACGTTCTTTGAAATGTCTGATCTTGTGCCATGCCCCTCATTCAGAGACATTTTGGATTAGCCTTTATTTTTGCATGTCTGAGGGCTAAATAACAGTCATGGTATTTATAAGATATATTTTCAGAAGAAGATTCATACAAATTAGGAGGAATGTCCACAGAGGAATATCAAAGGAAATCAAAATGGCAGTCACAATCAAGCAACTGAAGCCCCGCCTTTTTTTTTTCATTCTTCATGATGCATATATATATATATAAAAAAGACCAGACTTTGATTGTGGCTCCCATCTGCACAGTTCAACCCACCCCATGCAAATATTCCTGGAAAACAGCAACTAGTCTCTTCCTTCCTGAACCAATCTGTGCTCTGCTTTTGTCTTTATCAATTTAGTAAGAAAGAAGCAGATCTCTAAGTCTGGATTGTGTTCTCCTGTAGAAGAAAGGGAAGCAATACACCATAGTCTAAGGCAAACTAAAGAGATGGAGAAGGAAGCCTGAATGCTTGCGAGGGGAACTGCAGCATGTAACAAAAACTACCTTTCCCAGATAAAGAGAATTCAAGGAATCGTTTCAGTAAGAGAAGAAAAAAAATCAACCTATCAATAAGATCTGGGAAGTTTCAATTGCCCTAATGAAAATGTGCTGATTTAGTTCATCCGGTTTTATTTTCTAGTTCTTAAGAAAAGTGTATTAGTCCAGGCTAAATAATCCCATAGTCAATAACAGACTTAAAGGCTTCTCTCTCTCTCTCTCTCTCTCTCTCTCTCTCTCTCTCTCTCTCTCTCTCTCTCTCTCTCTCTCTCTCTCTCACACA
>JANHFL010008378.1:30865-41131 GCA_032468155.1 Oxyrhabdium leporinum
CTATCTATCTATCTATCTATCTATCTATCTATCTATCTATCTATCTATCTATCTATCTATCTATCTATCTCTATTATCTATCTATCTAGCATCTAGCAATAGCAATAGTACTTAGACTTATATACCACAGCATTTTACAGCCCCCTCTAAGCAGTTTACAGAGTCAGCATATTGCCCTCAACAATCTGGGTCCTCATTTTACTGAGCTCGGAAGGATGGAAAGCTGAGTCAACCTTGAGTTGGTGACAATTGAACTGCTGGCAGTTGGCAGAATTAACCTGCAATACTGCATTCTAACTACTGCACCATCATGGCTCCATGGATCTACTTATTTATTTGGGTGTTTCTTCAATCTGACAGGTTCCTGCATGCAATTTTATCCCAAATGAACATTTTGCTTGGTGTTTTCTAATTACATTTTTGTGTTTTTAGTTCAGCTCTCCATGTGTCTGGCCATTTTTTTAAATCAAAGAACTGAATTACCAAACTCAGAGATGTGTGGATTTTGATTAGTAACTTCATCTTAGTTAATATATGGCTTAAAAAAATAAGGAAGTATGCATAAAAATGTAAATAATATTTTTCTTCAATCACAGGATTTTTTTTAAGGTGTGATTTTTTTTAATCTTTTCTTTTTTTCTAAAGAAATCGAGGCAATGAGGCCATCCAAATTTATTCCCAAGCCAGTTTCTGTCTTTGCTGCTATGAGAAGCTCTTCTGAGTCAGAAAAAAAGGACTCTGAGCTTGCAAAGCCATTGAGCGGACAACTGCAAAGCGCTCAGGCCTTTAGGAAGCTGTGGAGAAATAAAGGTACACTTTCTTGCCTAAAGGCCAATCACCTGCTACCTATCTCAAAAAAAAGTGTTTTGTGAAATTTACCCAATAGCTGTTTGCCTGGAAGCTTCATTGAGATGGAATCTCAGAAATTTGAACAAGCAAAGGATTAACAAGGCACGGAGAGCCAAAAAAGCTGGAGTGCTTTGCTGTGGGAACAAATCTGAGGAAAACCAACAGATTTCTGACTGCCAGAGACAGAAGGCTAAACAGCTGTTCTTGCAACATTATGCTGTTATTGAGTACTTTCCTTTTTATGGCAGGTTAGCCTTTCTGGGTTTTATATGAATATTGCTTCCTTGTAGGAAACCCAATGTACTGTTCCATTTAAAGCACTGCTTTCAAACTTGGCAATTTTAAGTTCTGTGGTCTTCAGTTCCAAGAAATCCCTAGCCAGCTGGGAATTGTCTGTTTCCAGTGGCTGTATTCCAAGATCTTGAATGCAGGTCTTCCTCATTGACTAAAATTGAAATGACAGATTTTAAACCATGGGATTTATTCATGGAATTCATATGCTATCAATCAACCTTGGATCCTCTTTAATCATGGCAACTGATTCAGCAGCAATTGAGACCCAGCATAGGATAATAGTTTAGATATTCAGTTAGACCATGGAATGTTGCAGTGGCCTAGAGGTAGAACTCTTGCCTCACAATCAGGAGGCTGTGAGTTTGATCTTAGGTAGTAGCAGATATTTCTCTGTCTGGGCACACTGAGAATATATCTGCTGAACAAAACTCTGCATTGGCGATAGAAAGGGCATCCTGCCATTAAAACACTCTGCTAGCTCCATTCAGTTGCGGAGACTCTACCCCACGAGGGATTATGGGATCATTAAATAAAGATGATTGGGTTAGGACTATGGAGGTCCTGATCCTTCTCACTTTTCTCTCACCAAAGACTGTCAGCCATTCACTGTCTCTCTGCCTAAGCTGCTTCCAGGGTTTCCGTTCCTGGCCCAGAATGTAAACCCCATTGAGTTCTCACAGGCAAGACACAAACGCAATAAATATATGAATGGCTAAAATATATGATAAATGCAAGGATATCTATTTCGTGTCAGAATATATGAGTTTGTATCAGATTGGATCGGTCTATTTCTGCCTTTATTATTTGTGAGGTGGTATGATGAAAAAAGATGGGATACACAGATGATTTTTGGAGAAATATATCAAGCTACTTTCTATGGAGTGTCTCAGTCATCCAGCTCATGGTTGTCCCAAAGGTGCTTTTTCAAGAGGCAAATGGACTTCCTGGTTTTTCTTTGAAGATGTTTAGTTTCTCATCCAAGAACCTTTTTCAGCTCCTTGGATGAGAAGAAGAGCTGAAAAAGCTTCTTGGATGAAAAGTGAAACGTCTTCAAAGAAAAACCAGCCTCTTGAAAAAGCACCTTTGGGACACTCAGTCTACTTTCCTATACAGATAATACTCAATTAGCAACTATTCATTTAGTGATCATTCAAAGTCACACCACCACTGAAAGGGGTGTGTCTTCACACTTACAATCTTGCAGCATCCCCATGGTCACATTATCAAGGCACATGTATTTAAGATGGTTGCAGCATTCAAGGTCATGTGATCATCATTTGTGGCTTTCCTGCTTGCTTCCTCCAAGCAAAGTCAATTGAAGAAGCTGAAATTGCTTAACAATCATGTGATTACTTAACAACTACAGTGATTCACTTAACAATTGTGGCAAAGAAGATCATAAAATCAGGTATGATTCACTTAACAACTGCCTCACTTAGCAATGGAAATTTGGATACTAACTGTGGCCATAAATTTAGGATTATCTAAATACTGTAAGACAAAAGTTAACAACTGATATTCATATTATGAGATTCAGATCTACAGTATGTTTTAAGTGCTAGGAACAATCCATTGAACATAGAAGAAACATGGCAGCTTTTTTGGAACATCTATAGAATATATAATATAAACACAACTGGGTTTATTAATTCTCTTCCTCTAGCTCTTTGCTCAGTGGCCAAGATATCCCCTATTTTAAATAATTTCTTATCTGTGCCATGTCTGTTGCTGACCAACATCTTTGCTCCCAAATAAACAATACACAAATTATGGCCCTGAAATAATGCCAGTGACATTAGTTATAATTTAAATGGTTTTCCTGTAGCTGTTGTAGAAATACAAGCATTTGAAACTGTTGCTCAGATAATTTTGTAAAGCAGTTAAATAAAGCATTAACTTGGGGCACTGGGAAAAATAATCCATTTAGTTTAAGGCTATGTACCTCCCTTAGAACCAAAAATAAAATCATTTTAGCTTGAAGGTATTACATAAGGATGAAAAGCTTATACTTAATTTTAATTACTTTCATGGAGTTGTAATCAGACAAAGGTAAAAGAGGAGAACCTGAGGCCATCCTAACATTACCAAATTAGGCTTTGGACTGAATTAAAATGAATGACCACTAGATGGCAACAAAGAAAATATTTAAAATAATGTTTCCATGATGACGCCATCTACTGGAAACTCATATTTTGCATTCAAGATACGATTACAATAACTCAGCTAAAACTCCCAGGAGCCCTCATTGGTGGTAAACCTCTGGTAGGCCACAGATTGCTAGCATGAAGCTAACTTTTATGATATATCACAATGACATATTTGGCAAGTGTAGCGCAGTATTATCTACCCCCAAACTTCCCCCATGCTAATATCCTAGAGATCTCCTGTGTCCTATGTCATTGTGTCTTCCTTACCTGATATCTGTTAGACATACGAATGGCTTGGCAGAAATTTCCCACTGATCCACATAATACATTCATGTTTCCTGGTGGGAAACATAGCCTCTAAATTTCAGAAGCCATTTGAACTTGAAGCTCAAAACAAATTTGCAGCCTCCTGGCTCCTTTCTCTCCATTCATCTCTGCTCTGAAGTTACAGAACCATGGGGATCACATTTGGTGGCATAATAAGACTGCCCTAATTAATTTGTAGTAATAAGCATTCTTTACAGATTTTTCCAGTTATAGTAGCACTGAACATAGTTTCCCACTTATTTGGAATCTCAGCTTTTTTTATGAAAGAGGAATGGAATTCTAGTCCATATGACTAGAAAATAGCCTTCCTACTATGGAAAGAATGCAGATAAATGCCCTTAAATCATTCTTATTTCTCCCCATTCTTAGTTTTGTATTAATGTTTGTAAGTTTATTATTAGTGTGAGATTTTATTTGGGATAATCAGCTGTTGGTCTCTAATTATAATACTATAAGTAGCAAATCCCAAGATATGAGCATTCTTGTTTAAAGTTATATGCACAGGTGTAATGCAGAACTGGGTGGATGAATAAGACTGAATAGTTTCTGGCCTGAAGGAAGGAAATTGTCAAATGAACAACAGATACTCACATGATAAATTGAAAAGCATTTATGCCCTGAAATATTAATGGCCTTAATGCTGATGTTCAGATGTTTTCCAGCTTTGCTGTGAATCTCCAGGAAGAGTTACTTCTAGTATTTGATAGGAAATGGTTTGAAATAGATTGCTCTGAACCAGACATAGCATGTATGAATGATAAGTGAATATACATTAAATTGTGCTAGTGAAAGCAAAGTTTCCAGCTTCAAGGCCAGACTAGATCACGATGATGAGATTAATGAAGTAAAAAACTCATAGCAAATAGCAGATGGACAACAAATTGACTCAGAACTTTAAATTTTATTCCTAATCTATTGTAAGTAAATCTATGCATTGTGCATTTTATTTTTTAAAAGTTCAAAAATGGGGGGGGGGGGAGAAGGAAGTCAGTATTCAGGTAACAATATTAAAAGAGAGGGGGAAATAGCAATATTTTGTTGAATCCCAGTCTGGCATACTTTTTTTTTCATAATTTGAGGGAATATCATAAAAGCTATTTAGTTTCCCATTATATTGAAGAAGAACAATTGAAAATGAAGGCATATTTGGGACATAGCATTGAAATACCATGAGGCAACTCATGTATTATTCTGGCAAGCTATTACAAGCCATTACAAATGTGTGTGCGGGTTGTGTGTGTAAACCCTCCCTGCTCTTCTACTGAACATGCTGATTTATAGGAAACAGAGTGATAAGGAAGAATCACCCAATCGGAAGAAAAAGGTAGAGAATAATATGTACCAAACCACTAGCTTTTGACAGCCAGGCAGAGAAGCAAAAAAATGTGATTCTCTGAGGAGCCTAGAGAGTAGAATGGAGAATGGTAGATCATGGCTATGCAACCCCTTAGTGTCAAAGAATTGCCAATTGCAAAAGAAGATATTTTGCATGTGGGGTGGATGTCAGCAAGAAGGCCAAATTAAGTATTATCTAAGGCAGTGTTTCTCCATCTTGACAACTTTAAGATGTATGGAGTTCAACTGTCAGAATTCCACCCTGCCCCAAGCTTGATGGAATTCTAGGTGATGAAGTCCATACATCTTAAAGTCACCAAGATGGAGAAACACTGATCTCTTTCATTGAGCTGGGATAATGCCGGCCAGAAAGAGGCAAATTTGGTTCCAGAAATGTCTATGGAGATTCTCAGTCATCCAGGTCATAGTTGTTCCAAAGGTGCTTTTTCAAGAGGCAAGTGGACTTTCTGGTTTTTCTTTGAAGACCTTTTGCTTCTCATCTAAGAAGCTTCTTCAGCTCTGACTGGATGGTGGGGAATAGAAGGATTTATATTCCTTGCAGACAGCTGGTCCTCCAGAAAGCTTCCCACATACAGTAAAACAATAATGCAGATTTTGCATAAGGAGAGTGGAGTGGAGATGCTTCTTCCTTTGGCATCAACAGAGTAGGACAATACAGATAGTCCTTGACTTACAACCACAATGGAGCCCAAAATTTCAGTTGCTAAGCAAGACATTCATGAGTTTTGCTCCATTTTCGACCTTTCTTGCCACAACTGTTCATCACTGCAGTTAAGTTAGTAACATGGTTGTTAAGGAAATTTGACTTTTCAATTGACATTGCTTGTCAGAAGGTTACAAAAGGTGATCACATGACCCCAGGACACTACAGCCCTCTTAAATATATGCCAGTTGCCAAGCATCCAGATTTTTATCCCGTAACCAATGGGATGCTGTAACGATGAAAAACAGTTATAAGTCACTTTTTTTCAGTGACATTGTAATTTCGAACAATCACTAAATGAATAATTGTAAATTGAAAACTACCTGTAATCCATGAAGAGTATTTCCAATAAGAATCACAGAGCAATGAGATCTGCAGGACGAAGGGTCAAAATCTGTTTCATGATCCTTTATACATGAGTGTAAAAAGAGATGGAGTTTGGCTCATAATGCTGTATCTGTCGTTTTGCAGATTTTAACCCTGCAAGTGCTGCTATCATTGAAAGTCCAAATTCTGGGGCCAGAGAGCTCGTTGGGAAATTTAAGAACAGGTCATAGCTGCTTAAACAAAGTAGTTGCCATTGCATGATCATTATATTACAATTCCCAAAGTAGATTCCGGGGGGGGGGGGAAACATTAAGTGGCTCACAAAGCAGTAACTACAAAGTAGTTACTATTCCTTTGAGTCAACCAGAGTATTCCCTACTCTTTGTGGGCAGATTTTTTTTAAAAATAAATGGGTTATGTAAAAATGTATGCTCTTTTCTAGTATACAGTTTTCCCTTCCCTTCCTTCTCCCTCCCTCCCTCCCTTCCTTTCTTTTTCCCTTTTCACCTTTTTTGCCACATTTTTTAAACATTTATGCCCACAGCTTTTTTGTGAGGATTTCTTTCTTTGTATTTTATTCCTACCTAGAGATTCTCATATACAGGTTTATATATTTTAAAAACCTCAAGGTTTTTGTGCTTTCATTGATAGCTTATTTTATGATGAATTATGGTAGTTTGTGCATAATTCACATTAAAAAACTAAGTTTTTCTCTACATGAAGGTTTTTATAGAAATATTGTTTTAATATTTTATTTTATATTTATAAAATTTATACCCTATCTTTCCATGACAGAATCTAACTGAAAGCAGTTTGCAAGACAACATAATATAATTAAATTACTGAAAAACAAAGTTAATACAACATCCCATGATTTGAAACAGAAACCAGCAAAACATGTATAATCTGTTAATAATAGCATGGCTGGCTGGGGAATTCTGGGAGTTGAAGTCCACAGGTTTTAAAATTGCCAAGGTTGGACAACCCCAGTTTAGAACATTTCTCACCAGCAGTACATGAAGCCTGGAACGTACTCAATTTTCAGAAATCTCTTGACTATTCTATTGCACAGAGGACAGGGATATTAACAGTGATAGAGCTGCCACCTGGATATGTTTTATTATTTTTCATTTTTCATTATATGTTATTTGAGCACTAGCTACACTTTTTTTTATTGAACTGATACCTACAGTCTTTTCTGCACTGGCATTATTAAACACTCTGAATCCCAAATTAGATAGCCTATCTTTTTTCCACAAACACTGTACAGAATGTTATTTTTGCTTCTCCAACAACAGATGTTAAAAGGCAGCGATAGTTCAAATCTGAAAACATTAAAACTCCTCTTATCAGAGGAAAACAAATCATATCCTAAGAGATTAAAAGTAATCTTGCATAGAGTTTTGGCTGGGGGCATTTTTTGTTCAAACGCTTGGCATCTACCCCATTAAGATGGGGAATTGATGTTGCGATTTATTAGGACTTGATCCTAGTTAATGTAGCTTTTTTTGTGGCTATGGCTTGAAGGTGATTACTTAGAAGAAAGCAGTTAATACAGCTTTCTTCTGTTTTCAGTTGCAGAGATGTTTATGGAGCTATTGTCAGCATGAAAGTTACCTCATTATTACTCAGTAGCCAATACCATTTTAGGCTTATTTTCTGATTATAGTCTTATATTAACTTAGCCATTTTGTGACTCATTCAAATCTTGTGATCTCTAGCCAGCCCTATCACACTAACTGTCACATTGCATCAGGCATTTTGTTTATGACCAAACACTTCTTTCCAGATAATTTAGGGAAGCGTAACTTCGCTCTAACTGGAAGCAGACCTTATAAGAATAAGTATAGAAGTAATTTTGCGTTGTGATGCAATTTAAAGGAAGAACATCATAAAGGTATATAGCTGATCTCCATGTCTACAAATACATTTTATATCTTTTTCAGACTTATTTGATTTTTGTCCCTCTTCTTTGTTCTGAGTTTAGGGAAAATACAATACAAAACAAGCAAAATTTTTGTTTAAGGAAGAATATCTCAGAATGCAAAAGAAATTTAGTGTGAATGTAGTATTTCTCAACCTTGGCAAATTTAAAATGTGTAGACTTCAACTCCCAGAATTCCCTAGCCAGTCACGCTAACTGGGAAATTCTGGAGAATCTGAAAGTTGTTAAGCTTGGGAAACATTGTGGATAGATTTCTATGTACTGTCAAAATGGACTTAATTGACAACACAGAATGGCAGCATTGGTTATTTGAAAAGGAAGCATCTATATATATATAAAAAAACCCACTTGTTTATGAGAGATGGTTCCAAAATATCAGTATCTCCTTTCCAACCACTCACTGCTCATTTTCTATCCCTTTGGTGTCTCCAGTGCCCATTTGGTCCTTCTCCCACTTAATCAAATTCTGGACAGTTCCTCCGTCTGGCCCACCTCTATGCTTAGCCTCTCTTTCTCATCCTATCTATTTTGCACACCCATTTCTAATGCACATTCCCCTCTAAGAATTTAGAATTCTTTATTGGCCAAGTGTGATTAGACACACAAGGAATTTGTCTCCTGTGCATAGGTTCTCAGTGTACATACATCAATAGTGATACCTCATTGTAAAAATACATTCATCAAAAAAACATTAGATACAACACTTAGTCATGGATAGTCATGGATACTAAATAAGCAATGAACATAAATCATACTAAGATACTAAGTAAACAATTTAAATCGTAAGGTACAAGCCACAAAGTTATAAGGAGTTAAGGAGATAGGTAATAGGGAAGATGAGAATAATGATGGTAATACTGCCTTTCTAGATAGTTTGACAGTGTTGTAGGAATTAGTTGTTTAGCGGAGTGATGGCATGGGGATAAAACTGTCCTTGTGTTTAGTTGTTCTGACGTGCAGTGCTCTATAGCGTCATTTTGAGGGTAGAAGTTTAAACAGTTTATATCCAGGATGCGAGGGGTCTGTAGATATTTTCACAGCCCTCTTTCTGGCTCGTGCAGTATATAGGTCCTCAACGGAAGGCAGAACTGGTCCATCCTTCTTGTTTGCCCCAGAACAAGATCAATTTGCTTGGCATCCTCAGCCCACCTTCAGCCTTTTGGGAAGGAATACTCTGCCCTATGTTTCCTGTATTGTATCATTGTCCCTTTTTCACCAACCTCCAAAGATATGCCTGCAAAAAGAAGGCAACTGGCCCTTGTTTTGCTGACATGGATGGGAGGAGAAAAGAAGCAGGGGACTCCACTAATCAGAAAGTACATTGACTGTCCAAACAGATGAGACCGATGAGTCCAGGTAGAAAACCTTCCCATCGCTGTGCCCAAAGTGGAAGAAGGGAATGAAATTCAAAAAAAAAAATATTTTCATTTCTACTGGATTTATGCTCAACAGACAAAAAAGGGACCTTTTTCATGGTATTTCAAAAACTCTGCAAAGCTGGGAAAACTGAGAAGAAAATGGTCATAGATTTTTAATCTTTAAAAAAAATGAAAAATTTCTCAGCCAACCAGAATATTTCTCTATTAATAAGAACAGCATATACTGTAAACCAAGTCTACAAGATTTTCTTAATTATGTAACATAGCAGCAGTCTGTTTTAATTCTATTAATATTGTTTTGTTTTGCATAAAAGGAATATATTTTCTAAAACAGTTTGTTTTAAAAGCGATACTGTGTCTGAAAAAGTTTTTTTCCTCTTTGTTAAAAACAAACTTCTCCATTCTGAGTCAGTTTTTTTATTAAAATAGATTTTTCTCCCAGAAAGCAAAAACACTACTTGTCCATCAAAAACATGATCGGGACAGGCCATTTCCCCAATTAAAAGTTAATATTGTCTCCCCCCATGATGACATTTTAGTCTGATGCCACTACTGAGACACTGATAAATATAATCCTTAATAGTCAGTCGAAGAAATAACCAAGCAATTTCCTATGTTTGACTTCCATTTGGCTCTATTTAAAACATACACAATCACAGACGCAGGGTCTGATACAATACTGCTCTCTGCAAGTTTGGCATGGAACACAACTTTTCATTTCTTTTTTATTACTCTGTTTCTGTGCACCAGTGAAGGCAAGAGTGAATTGTACAAAAGAGCAGCTGATTTCCTATTCCTGGGAGATTACTATGACTGGCCATGTTATTTGAGCTTTCACTTAACTCCTTCCCAGTTCCACCATTCCAACCAGAGAAGATGATGTGCAGGAATGACTGAGCTTGTCTACCCTCTTCTCTCTCTCTCTCTCTCCCTCCATCC
>JANHFL010008380.1:0-10811 GCA_032468155.1 Oxyrhabdium leporinum
TGGAGACTCCTGGGAGGGGAGGGGCAAGGTGGGAGGGGTGGGGTTGGAGGGGCCAGCCAAGACTGGGATTTGGGGGTTCAGCAAACCCTGCAGAATCTTCACTAAGTGTCTGCCCGAACCCCCACAAACCCCCAGCAGCCTATCCCTGAACAAGGGGTGATATCCAATGGGAAAGGGGGTAGGGGAGAGAAGGGAAGTATTAGCCGGATGCTTTAGACATGAAAAACCAGCCATTTGACTTTGCTATGCTGCAACTACTTGGCTTTAGTAAAGTGTACTTTCACTAGGAATGGAATTTTAGAGTATTTTTTTTCTAATCAACCAAGTTGGGATGGCTGACATAAAGGTTATTAGGGATAAGGACAAAAATATTCTCCAACCTAAATTCTGAGTTCATCTGACCATGTTGTGTCATACAAAACAACTTCATTTATGGCAGCGTCTTTTTTAATGATCAGTGAAAGAATCAGCTATCTTATAGTGATAGGGTAGATGGGGTAGATGTACCTCCACTGCTTAAGGTTTTTAGATCCAGAAATTAGAAATTAAAATGTCATTTTAAAAAAAGAATGGAAAGACAATGATTGAAAAATACATGGGTAGGAATTGGCTGGTTGCACTGTGGAAGATTTAAGTGGGTCTCTATCAACTGCAGTACATTGTTGTTTTTGTTTTGTTTTTTTCTTTTGAAAAAGTAAGACTTTGCAAACTCTATGGGTAGGAGAAAAGACTTTGATGAACAGGAGAATGTTGATCAAAATTATGGGAAAGTTATTCATTCCTGGAAAGGGAACAGATATTTCTGATTATTCTTATAACTCACCATTGGGATTCTATCCTTTCCACAGCTATGAAAATAACACAAATGTCAGAAAGTTCACAGCAGTCCAACTTTTTAAAGGCAAATTGGAGAAATAAAAGTTGCTGAAATCTACTGTTACGTGCATACATATTTGTTTGTATAATGAGACTTTTCCTTAACTTTTGGCCTTGTAGCTTGCCTGTTCTGTCAAGGTCATCTTCCTTACTCTCTACAAATAAGATACAGGATGAAGAGGCAACAAGGCTGTTGATTTCCATAATTTGATTGGAATTAACTAGGCATTTCTGATCCAGATGAGTACACCTCAAGGAATATTATGAACTGCCTTCTACTTAAAGATATAATTTGTTTTCCAGCCCAGTATCTTTGACATTATATGATACTATCTCTTCAACTTTCAGGCAAGTTTTTTTGCATGCTTACCTAGATCTTTTGTGATGTCCTGTATCTTCCTCATTCTAGTGTATCCTGATCCACAATTTTAGTAGCTATCTGTAACACAGTGACATTAGATTGGATTGCATTAACTGTAGAGATCCAGTGGAATGTATACGTTGCCTTAGAGGCTTTTTTTCCCCCCATAGAAAAGTGTATTCCTCCCAATGGGTCTCTATCTACATCAGAAAGAGTTGGGGGGCAGGGGCTTGAGAGAATGGAGTAAGGGGCAAAATAGATGTCTTAACCTATCTGATTCCTTATACAATAATGCTTGGATTTCTAATAGATAAAGATTTAGGAGAATCATATAAGTAGTTAGCTGCATGTTTTTTCATTGTTAAATAAGTGACCCACCTCCTTGTTGGTTTGTAGGAAAAAACTTAGAAATAAAATGTACACAGGAGTATCATGGGTCTAAATGGGAACTAGTTGAGCTGCTGGGATTCTTGTAATTCCTTAACAAGTCTTGCTAAAGGGGATTTTATGTGAATCATGCTTGAAAAGAATCACATTAGTTTTAAGATACTTGTAAATGAGTATGATACACACACACAATTAATCAGTGGAATAACTTGCCTTTATAAGTTGTGGGTGCTCCAGCATTGGAGGTTTTTAAGAAAAGATTGGGCAGCTATTTGTCTGAAATGGTATAGGGTTTTCTACTTGAGCAGGGGATTGGACTAGAAGACCTTCAAGGTCCTTTCCAACTCTGTTATTCTGACACACGTTCTCACACTCATACATAGAGGAAATTGAAGTTTTCCTAGCCATTTTTGGAATGCAGCCCTCAGCATATATACAAACCTGACTGGAGTCCTTGGTCCAATGGAAATACTGCAATCTGCTTTGTATCTTAAAAGAAGTCAGTCTGTCAAGTTCTAGCCAGATCTTTATAAATAAAGATTTATAATGCATTTGTTCAGCACAGGCAAAACTGAAGGTCTTCAAAGAATTTCAGCTTCTCTTCCCACAGTCACTGGCCATTGTTCATGCTGAGATTAGGTCATGACTGCTTAAAGTGATTATTCTATTGCGAGTTTCCTGCCAGTAATATTTGGGCATGGTTCTTAATGCATATAACTGTGCTATCTTCACAAGACCATGATTTATCGCCGCAGCAGTTGATAGAGGCCTCTGTTCTTAACCTTGTAGGAGCCCATGCTCAATGGTGCCTCTCATGTATTTCCCAGAATGAGATTAGAAGTAGACTTGGCAGAAGTTCAGAACTGTCTGGCCATGGGCCCCAAAATGCCAACTTATATAATAGTACCATATCAAGGGCAGCTGCAAACAACTCTGTTGCTAGTTCCCGGATTGATATTCACATTCTGGTCCATTATAGCTAATAAAGATAAAGTTTCACCTGCTCAGTCATGTCTGACTACAAGGGGCAGTGCTCATCATAATTTCCTACCCAAAGGAACTAGCATTGTCTGAAGATGCTTCCATGGTCATGTGGTCAGCATGACTATATGCCAAGGCACATGGAACATTGTTACCTTCCCACCAAAGTGGTACCTACAGTAGTTATCTACTTGCATTTGCATGCTTTTGAACTGCTAAGTGGGCAGGAGCTGGGGCAAGTAACGGTACAAAAATGGACTAACAAAAGACTTTACCTTCTTTTCAGAGAGACACAAATTCTTTTCTAGAATTGATATGATTTGGATTACCAAAAAAATAAAATAAAATAAAATAAAAACCCAACCCCGCTTCACAAAGCAGCTGAAGTTATTATTCTTGCCAAAAAAACTTTTTTTTGACCATAATCCAGTGTCTTTACATCTTAAATTTGGTCCTCAGTCTTTTAAATAGAGATTAAATGAGTCTGTTTTGCAAAGACCACAGCTTATTAAAGAATGTAAGCAGGTACTTCATGACTATTTTAATAATAATTTAGGTAAGGGAACCAATTTGACAGCAGTTTGGGATATTTGTAAGGCTATGATTTGAGGACATTTTATACAATGCAATACAGCAATTAAGAGGAAGATGGATAAAAAAATTCAAAATGTGTTACAAAGAATTAAAATGGAGAGGGAACTCCAGAATTCACCAGAAAATCCTACCATACTTAATCATCTAAAATTATTGCAACAACAAATTTCTTTGTCAACTGTTTCAGATATTGAAAAGAAACTTAAATATATAAAACAACACTTTTTTGAACATGCAAATAAACCAGGGAGATGGTTGGTGTACAAACTAAAAAAGCAGACCAAAAAGATGATAACGAAGCTTCAAGAAGGGAATAAGACTTATATGGATAACAAAAACATTCAAAGACTTTTTTGGAATTATTATATCAATTTATATGAAGAACAAGAATAGCTCATCCCATCACTTGGGTCTCAAACTGTCAATCTTCTGGTCAACAGCCCAGGGCCTTAGCCACTAGGCCACCACACCCCCTTATTATAGTTAATGCTACTTGATATGACTGCTTTTCTTCTTCTTTTCAAAACTTGTTATTATCAGTTGACTTGAACGATTAGGAAATTAAAGATTCATATGTTTCTATTTTAAATATA
Organism: Oxyrhabdium leporinum; assembly: GCA_032468155.1. Classification (NCBI taxonomy): domain Eukaryota; kingdom Metazoa; phylum Chordata; class Lepidosauria; order Squamata; family Cyclocoridae; genus Oxyrhabdium; species Oxyrhabdium leporinum. The sequence goes on from JANHFL010008380.1 coordinate 3,793, forward strand.
TATTGCTTTTAATACAGAACTATCATTAAGAAATCATGGCAATTAATAGCTCTTTTCATTTTATATTACTGAGGCACTGATTTGATAATCGTGTCCAGTTCTGGGTACCACCCATTAAGAAGAAGTCAGATGAGATAGGAAAAAATTGAAGAAGAGTCATTAGATGAGCACAGCAGTAGAAACAAAGTACTATGGAGAGAGACTGAAATTGGAATATTTAGGCAGAATAGAAGAAGGAGGAATCTATTCAAATACCTAAAAGGAGGTCATTCACACCTCTTGCCCATCATTCTGAAATACAGGATTCTAACTTAATACAGTTAAGTTAGAGAAAGGGAGAAACTAGTTGAATGTTAAGAAAAAAAATCCTAACAGTAAGAATAATGATTGGTTCAGTAGCAGAACAAATTACACAGAGTGTTGAGGGGCTCTTCATCTATTTATTTATTTATTCAATTTATATGGCACCCATCTCATGAATCTGGGTGGCTTACAACCTAATCTCAAATGTGCTTTTTTCAAAAGACTTTGTTTTTTCTTGAAGATGTTTTGCTTCTCATGCAAGAATCTTTTTCAGTTCCGAATTCTGAACTGAAGAATTTGGATAAGAAGCGAAATGTCTTCAAGAAAAAACAAAATCCAGTTGTCTTTTGAATAAAGCATCTTTGGGAAAAGCATGACATGGATGACAGAGAATCTCCATAGACACTTACAACCTAATAAAGCATATAGATACAAAAACTATTGTAAATATAGAAAACTGATTCAAATTACAAAAGAATGAAACAAACTAAAAAACCTGGGTCTTGGAGAGAAGAGGTGGTGGTGCCTTCACTGTTACTGCACCAACCACCTCCAGCTGACAATGAATATAGTCAAGCTGGAACTAGACAACCATCTTGTTTGGAATACTATAATTTGAATTCTTTCACTAAAAATGGGAGGGAAGGCAAGGGGAGGGAATTTGATGAGCTGAAGGCCTCCTCCATCTTTGTGAATCCACAATTCTTTGTTTTTTCCACAACAATAGTTGTCTTACTTCCAGTCAAGGCATAAAACTGTAGTAAAGGGAATCTTTATAAGGCCATTAAGTTCAGGATCTAATACCATCATTTGATATTTAGTGATAAACTCTTGTAGCCAGGAGTCCAACTGTAAATCAGAAGACAGATGAAAAATGAAGATGCACTGAAGTTATTGAGGAAGTTTGCAACTTTCATCTTTCCATGTTTAGTTAAGGAATGTTTTTGTGTCACACCAGCAAAAACATGTTTGGATAAATACTTATTTGACTACAGCTGAGGTAAATCCCATACATTTAAGTTTCCAAAATGCTTCCAGTGGATGAATGAGTTTAAACAGAATATAACTTGCTGGGCTATGTAGAGTCCTACATTCTTGAACAAAGCTTCAAAGTTCCTGAGTGACTCAGAAGACATTTTCGTTTTGTGAAGAGGAAAAAAAATTGAATTTAGCCCAAGTCTTTAAAAATGCAAAACCAGTCAGCCAACCAACCAACCAATTAATCATGGATGATCTTCCTATATGTATAAATATGTTGAAGAAAAAAAATATCAATGAACTTGCCTGATCAATACCTTCCCTTAGAAAAATATACAGTTTCTTCATTTTCAAAATGTTTCATCACTGATAGGATCAATTTCCCATTCAGTGGAAATATTTACAATTATATTGTCTGGAGGAAGGAAGCATCTTTGTGCAGCTGTCTTCTTAGTGGGACAAGCTGAGTAAACACAGCTAAGTATCACTCTATCAGGCACAAAGTAAACATTTACGATTGGCGACTTCATGGTTAAGGTCCATTATATGTGGAGGTAATGTTGTCTTTTCACTGTGAGAGGCTTAAAAGGAGACCGATTCACTAATATGTTTATTGAATCACTATGTTTACTGAAGCAAAAAATTGCTTTTCTTTTTTTTTTTGGTGAGGGGGATTTATTTACTGACTTATTCATCAAATATATATGGCCACCCATATCACAAAAAGTGACCATGTGTGGTGTATACTAAAGCTATAAAACGGTAATATATAAAAAACAATTATCCAGAATTCTTTTAAAAATCATGATTAAAAGATAACTGAGGGCAGCAGATGTCAGGAGCCCCTTCAGTGCCTTGCCACTTTGGTGGCCCCCAGGGCTAATGGCATTAACAGGTTTGAAGGACTTGTTGAAAATCAGCATGGGTGGACTCATTCAAGGAGAGGCAGGTGCCAGGGCAGAAAAGGCCCACCTCCTGGGCCCTACCAAGTTTAGCTTCCTAGCAGATAAGACCTGTAGTGTATTTCTTTTGCTGGTTCTGACAGATGTAATTGAGAAGAGGTGGACCCTCAAATAACCAAGCCCTGTGACATTAAGGGCTTTAAGCAACACTTGGGCATTTTATGGTCTGCAGACCACATCTGTCCTACAGCTGGTCCTAGTCAGCCCACGCCATTGGAAGCATTGGTGGTGAAGGAAAGAGCAGTAATAGTGACAGGGGTGGAGTGGTGGCAGTGAGACTAGGTCAGTGGTGGGGGTGGGGCGGCATTGGTGGAGGACAGGGCAGTGATGCAGCATCGGTCGCAGGAGATGGGCCATTGGTGGAGGGCGGGACAGGGTATTGGCAGCATCAAGGGGTGTTGGCACTGATGGCCCTCCACCATGGTTCCAGTTTCTCATGTGGCCCCTTGGGAAAATTAATTGTCCACCCCTGGCTTTAAAGATCAAAATCTGTACTTTGAATTGGATCTGGAAGAAAACTTCTTCAAGCAGGAGTTGTGAGTCTGGAAAAAATCCCAAGTTGCACAATATGTTTGTTTTTGAAAGTGCAACTCCATCCCCAAGACGGCATAGTCCTAGAACCAGCAGTCCCCCAAACTCAAAGTTATTCAGTCTTAGTTCAGTTGAAGCTCATTGTTGCCCTCACCACCTCCAGATATTAGGATAAGGTGACTTAATTTGCCAGGGGCAGAGATGTAGAATTGGGTATTATCCATGTATTGATGATATCTCACCCCATGGCAACAGATGAACTCACCCAAAGGATTCATATAGATGTTGAATAGGAGTGTGAGAATACAAAACCTTGCCACACCCCACACAGTAGGATTAGGGTTCACATAATGATGAAAGAAAACAAAATGTGATACTATTGCATTTCACATTTGAAGGAGACACTAGCTGATGAATTATCATTAACAAAGATGTGTCTACTACTTTTTTTGTAGAGTCAATGGATGGAGCAGAATGTCAGGCTTTGGAGCCATATTTGTAGAAGGGGTTCCTTAGAATGCTGACACACAACACTGCAGAAAAACAGCACAATTTATTGTGAGCAATTGTTATTGGGTTCCACTTCTGTGAGGATGTATGGAATGACCTTGAGAGACAGGAGGGAGAGCCACAGACTGGACAGTTGGTGTATAAAAAGTATCTCAGTCCCACATTCACCATTCTGGCTCAACTCTGGGAGATGGTCCATGCATCTTGAAGTGGCCTAATATAAAGTCAACAGGAGTTGAGCTTGATGCAAATGAGATTTTAATTTAAACACATGGCTCAAACCTAGCCATTGTCATTTATAATCTTTAGTTTATGGATTAAAGTATTAGACTAAAGCTGGTCAATTGTAGTTTATGACACAGATCACAGATAACCAAACTAAGCCTTAGTACAGTGTGTCAACCCAATCAATACGAAGAATGATTTATAGCTCCAATGATGGAGTTCCAAGGATCCATCAGAGAGTATTTATTTGTACTCTGGAAAAAAAATGTCTTTTAATACACATTTTATGTCTCTAAAGAACTTCCTCATTTTTCAACCTGGACGCTGGCCTTTTATGAAGGTGTTTGCCTGCTTTTAAATAGCCAAAAGAAACAAAGGATAAAGGTGCTACACACTGTAATGCATTGCTGTATGTATTGGCTAATGTGTCTCTTTCAGAATCTTTCCATGTTTTGCACAAAGGACAGAAAAGATCTAGACATATTTTCAGATTCATCCATGAAAGGATACCTAATAATGCAAGGTTCCCAATTGGGAGCAGATATATAAAAATCAATAAAAATCCAATCTGTTTTACTTCCATTTTTTTGCAGGGCAGATTCTGCTTTGCAAAATTTATAAACAGGCCTTTAATACACCACCTGGACATAAATTCACTGGTCTATGCACAGTCAGAGAGGAGTTTAACTTACTCTCTGAACATTTTGCACAGTTACGTGGTGATCCAAGCAGGGCTGCGAAGCAGCATTAATCTCAAGCCCTTTGCTAAGATATATTTTGTTATAAAAGGATTTCCAACCAAGACCTCCAAACATCTCCTAATTTTCAAAGATTAGATAAAACAGGAGAATGGCTGGTCCTAACCAGATCAAATTCCATCTAATGTTCATCTCCTTCAGTGAAAAACACAACCCCCTGTTCAAGAGGCTCAAAGCAAAGTTATTTTACATATGTGATATGGGAGAAAGCTATAAGTGCGCCAACAGAAATATGATATCAAGATTCTTTTCCTTATTTTTGTACTATATACAGTATACAGTCTTTGACTTACAGCTGTCCAGTTTAATAGTCATTCAAAGTTACAATGGCACTGAAAATGCCGACTTTTTTCAAAGATCCTCACACTTACAACCATTGCAGCATCCCCATGGCCATGTGATCAAAATTTTGGATGCTTGGCAATCAGCACACATTTATGACGGCTACAGCATCCAGGGGTCATCATGTGTTTTCCATTTGCAACCGTTCCAACTGGCTTCCAACAAGCAAAATCAGTGGGGGGAAGCCAGATCTGCTTAACAACCACATGGGTCACTTAACAACCATGGCCAAAAAAGGGTGTAAAATCAGATGCGGCTCACTTAACAGCCATCTTCCTTAGCAGTGGAAATTCTGGTCCCAACTGTGTCATAACTGAAGGACTACCTGTATGCATAAATATATTTTCAGGGATCCTGAGTTGTAGGAGAAAGTGCAAGTACAAGAACAGAAGCTGGTTTTCCTATTGACATTCGGTCAAGTGAACAATTATATTGATCTTAAGTTTCCTGCACCCCATTATTAGTGTTTCTCAATAGCCCAGTAGAAAAAGCACCTTTGGGACAACCATAACCCGGATGACTGAGAATCTCTACAGACTTTTAGCTATACAATTTGGGATGAGCGCCTTTTGAATGGTGTGGAAGTAGGAATGGATTTCCAGAGGAAAAATTGCAGACCACAGGAACCAAGAGCACTACTCAGGTGACCCTGAGAACACAGATAAACATCCAAGTGCTTCAACAACCCACTAAAAGGATGCAGATTACCAGCTTTTCTATAAGGAATATAAATCCTTCCATTCCCCACTATCCTGTCAGAGCTGAAGAAGCTTCGTGGATGAGAAATGAAACATCTTCAAAAGAAAAAAAAAAACAAATTGGGAGTCTCACGGGATATGTGTGAACCCCCCCATACACACACACACCATTCTCCTCCTCCTGTCCCCCCTCCCCTTATTTATTGATGTGCTCATCAGGAAAAAAAAACAAATGTGATTTTTTTTGGGATGGCAGCGAAGAGCCTGTCCTCATCTTCCCACTTTTTGATTTGTATTTTAAATACTATTTATGCTGCTTCTTCACTTTATTTGTTGTGGGGAGGGGGCAAGAATTATATATCTATATATATAAACATCTGTGGGACTGGGGGTTGTTTCTCTGGGTGTATTATTTTTTTCCCTTTTTGGGACAAAAATTAAATTGTTTCTCTTTCCCCTTACGAGGAGGGTTTATAAACCACAGTTTAACAGGGGGGGAAAGTCCAGTTGCCTCCTGAAAAAGCACCTTTGGAACAGCCATGACCTGGATGACTGGGAATCTCTACAGACTTTTAGCCCAGTAGAAAGTTGCTCCAAAAGTCTGAAATCCCAGATTCATGTCTCATACTGGCCTAAATCCCCCAGTAATGGCATACCTCTTGCAATTGAGGTCATTGACCTGAACTAGAAAAATTAAATAGGGTTAGTTAGGATAACTCCAGAAAATCCCAGAACTATAGAAAAATTAAATAGGGTTAGTTGGGATAAGTATAGAAAATCCCAGAATTATATAAGTATAATTATAAAAATATATCCCCCAAAGCCAAAGGCAAACATCTGCATGGTTCCTAAGTTGTGTTTAGGAAATCACCGGGACTCACACTCAAAGGAAACTTTATCTTCCTATGTAACTAGGTCAGTGTTTCCCTCTGTGCATTTTGCTGGCTGGGCGTTGAGGTTCATATATCTTAAAATTGTCCAAGTTGCGAAACACTAAATTAAGTGGTGGTATTCAACCAAACATGATTGATCCGTGAAAGCAATAAAGCAGAATATTTGTAACTCATAGTTGAATTGAGTGGTCTCTCTGAGCTTGGTTGTTTTCTTGCAGTTTCATTACCCATACTAGGTAACATCATCAGTGTTATTGCTCTTACTTAGTTTGGGTAATGAACAGAGGTGGGCTGCTCTTGCTGTAACAAGAGGTTCGCTGGTTCCCTTCGCTAGCGCAGTGGGCAGCAGCTGATGAAGATGGCAGATCCAGGGAGTGCTGCAAGGGCAGTGTGGAGCAGCTGGGGCGGCTAAAAGGTAAATTATTTAACGGGCGGCTGGGCGGGCGCAACAAAAGCTCATGGCAAGAGATTTGCCTGAACCTCTGTGTCCATGCAGCAGCCCACCCCTGGTAATGAAACATCTGCAAGAAAACAACCAAGCTGAAAGAGCACCAAGGAGCCCTGATCTAAGAAAGTTAAACAGAGTTGAATCTGGTTAGGATTTGGATGGTCTACCGCCAGGAAATTTTAAGGCTGTAAGGTTCATCGGGAAGTAGAAGTAACATCTAGAGCAGGGGTCAAACTGGTAGCCCATGGGCGGGATGCATTACTGCAGGTCACACCCACCCCAGTTCTGCAAAGGTATGAACTACCCCCCGCACTTCGGAGGCTCCCGGATTTGAAGACCTTTCGCCGGGAGCTGAAGACCTTACTCTTCCG
>JANHFL010008381.1:0-10435 GCA_032468155.1 Oxyrhabdium leporinum
TCCTTCCTTCCTTCCTTCCTTCCTTCCTTCCTTCCTTCCTTCCTTCCTTCCTTCCTTCCTTCCTTCCTTCCATCTTCCTTCCCAGATGATTACAATATAGACTGTCATTATCTATCCTGACTACTCTGAGTCAGAGGCACAAAGTCCTCATCAGATGTACAGACAACATCAGGAGCTGCCAGGGATTCAATCAGCCAGAATAGGTCAGGGAAACAATGAGCAGGATCAAGTGAGATTAGACTCAAATAATGAGTTGCCAATTCCTGGCAGGGTGCCTAGTCCTAGAACGTGCCAGTAGTTTCGAAGGACAGAGCAAAAACTATCATTGTGAGTTCTTAAGAGGCCAGGGTGACATTGCTCCTAACTGAGCTGTGTTCACAGCTGAGACTACTTAGGAGTAGTTTCCACTGTTGGAAGCAACAATGGGACACTGGATCTCTATTACTGTTTTTCTGTCTGTGCTCTGCTCTTGGACTCAAGACTTGTTGACTCAGTCTAGCTGTGGAATTTACTGGTATTCTCTTGACTTACCTGAACCAGTCTTGTTACTTTGCTACTGCATCACCTCATTTTCCCCAGAATTACATGCTGTTGACTTCCTGCCTTCTAGCTCGCTCTTATTATCCATCTTATATCCATGGCTCTTATATCCATGGCCTTGAATTGGGCTCTGTGGACATCTAGCTCTGGATTCCTGAACTGCTTGCTTCAAAATTAATTGGCACGGGCTATGCTGTTGCTTAACTATAAAGCTGGATGCCACTTTCCTTGTTTTACTCCAGGAACTTGCATGTGATTGCTGCCATGGTTCCGAGTAATGCTCCCAACTAATTCAAGACTCTGAGGCCTCGTTTTGAGAGTTGACAACTGCTCAGATAAACATTCAGAATTAAGATGTGTGTCTTGTGAGACAACTCAACCAAAGTGATTACAATGGAGATAACTTGTAGATTTTTAAACATTTTTAAAATTACCAATAAAAATAAATGTGCTAATAAATGCACATAAAATCACAATAAGAAATAATAGATGTGTTCTAGGTCCAGCTGTAGTGGATAGATGGAACTGAACCCCTCATTGGTTCTCAAACACAGCACGGAGGAATGTATATCAGCATTTGTTATTCATTAACAAAAGGAAAAGAAGGGAGCAAAATTCTAAGTAAATTGCATGTGAGCAAGTAAATTGGAGTATTATGTATGACTTAGATCCCTTCATAACTGTGTTTTTTAAAAACAAGGTAGGGAAAACTTGCCGAACATGGTTTATGAAATTCTTTCCAACTGTTTTACTGGCAGGGGCCATAGGAAGGGTTGCATTTTTGTCTGGGTAACAAAGTAATGTGCTGTGTTTGAACATGCTTCGGGTCTCCTCCTCAAGTTGTGTCTGTGTGGATTTGGGAAGCACAAAGCAGATTCCATATGGTCTGTGTTAAGTTAGGTGAGGCAGAGAAAGGATGGGCTTAGAACAGAGTAGGCGGTAGCATTCTAAGTCACTGCCCAAAATTTCCTCTGTCCCATTTTCAGACTTGATTTTTATTTTATTAGCTCTTTCCCAAGTGATTCCATTATGTTCAATTTTTGAAGTGTTATCCTGCTGATGGACTGAAAAAGTCTTTGGTCTCTGTTTATAATTTCATTTCAAACATATTTGGTTATGACAAGATAATGGCATGTAGAGATTTATTTGGAAGATGTCCCACATTTGTTTTGCACAGCTCAATAATGGGTGTGTGCATAATACACCCAAATCTCTGAGGTGGGCTGAGCTAGACCTGATGTGAGAGAGAATGACCAGTCTCCATGCCTAAGGAAGGACATTAGCCACTGCACCAAATCTGCTCTCAGTTTTCTCTCAGAGGTGATGGACGGAGAGTCTTGCAGCTGTTCCTTATCTGCTACATTGCCAAGATTGGCAGATTCTTTAGTGTTGCACAAAGAAGGAGAAAAGCAAAGCTGAATGATCAGTCATTTTACCGATCACATGCCGCATAAGCAAAATCAGGAGAGCAGCATTTGGCTGGGAGTCAGAACAGATGCAATAGAGGCAGGTTAGAGGATCATATCAATAGGAGCAGGAGATTTCATGATGGCATATTTTTCTGCCAGCTCAAGGATGGAAGACAAGGACTTTAGTTCAGCAGTAGGATCCGTAGATTTCTTTATTTCGGGGCCATTTTGAAGACAGCCTTTTATATTGATAAACAGTGGAGCAATAAGTTAAGTAATCCCTGTGCCTTATTTGTATGCATGGAAGAATTCTAGCAACTGTATAATCCATTGAAGCCAATACACATGTCCCTTATGAATCTTTAAAATAAATGGAATCCTGAGGTATTTTTTTCCGCTTATCAAGCTTCTATATTTTCAAAATGGCACAGATAACTTTTTGTCTTGAAACCTGTAAATATTTGCTTGAACTCTGAAAGTTTTATGTTCTGCATTAGGAAATTCCTCATCCATCCACCCCACCCAGTCCCCAAGGCAGAGTTAGCATCTTTTGCTGCAACTTTTAGTTTATGAGCTTGACAGTCTATAAAAGGCAGAATGACTGCCAAGGCAATTCTGGGTAGATATTTTATAAATAACTTATTTGTATGATGACTTGGTAAAGCTGAAAAGTGGAAAGAGGAAAAAGAAACCACACCATCAGCACAATGAAGGCACATTTTTTTGACAGTTCCCTATGCTTTAAAATGCCTGAAAACAAACTGGTGATATATTTTAGTGCAAGAGGTAAACCTATCTTTTTACAAGTTTTAACACCTATTGAGTTCTCAAGATCTTATATTCATGCAAATACATATGTACATATCAGGATACATACATATAAATATACATACATACACACATAAAGTGTCTACTCTTGATATTGGTCAAAATTTGAGCAGGATTTTTAAAAATTAGTATCTACAACTTTAAGGCTTTATGATTTTTAATGAAAGTATTATATGATAGGAAGCCTTTAAGAAATAAAGGGTGATTTTAACTGATCTGGCCTAGACATGCCTAAACATGCAATACATTTCCATATTCCATGTAAAAGCTAAATAAGAATTTCAGTTTTGAACCTCCAATGGGCGGATTCAATGACATCTATACTAAGCCAAACGATGCCAGTTGATATCTCCTGATGCGCTCATACAAACATCACTATTATGTACTTGCAACTGGATATGTGACACAAATATAAGAGTCACAGCATTGATGTGACGACATCATCTCACATATTTTATTTGCCTCTCTTACTCCTCGATGTGGATTTTTTTCTTCTTCTGTTCAGTCAAGTCCAATTCCTGGGAACTGCCTGGATAAGTCCCTGCAGTTTTCTTAGCAAAATTTTTCACCATTGCCTCCTTCCTAGGGCCGAGAGAAAGTGACTGGACCAAGGTTGCCCAGCTAGCCAGCAGGACTAGAACTCAAGGTCTCCTGGTTTCTAGTTCAGCCACTACCCAAAACTGGTCTATCTATGTCAATACCCCTGCTTTCAATGGTCATATGTTTAAAAACAACAGCTCCTATCAATATTTTACACATAAGTACTGATAGCTGGTGGATATCAGCTTATGAAAGGTTGTTCTCTGTCAAAAGGTGTTTCCAGTGCAGGTCTAGGTTAATGATAAAGAATCATAGAAAGGAGGAGCAAGAGATTAGAATTGTCCATCAGTAGTCAGCTTCTAGACAGGGGACTGAGCACACCTGCAGTTCATCTGTGGACAATATTGCTCACAAGAGTAAGATGTATTTTATTTTTATTTAAGGCATTAGTTTTAGATTTATATCCTTTCATATGTATCTGTCCGTATCCACCTTTGTCATTTCTAAAGTATAATGCTCTTTTGTGGTGTGCAGCTCCTTTGTGCACTTGGGATATCTGTTCTTTTTGGAAGGAACATTGATAAGTCAGAAAGTGTGTTGTGGATGAGAAAGAAGAAGGGGAAAGATAATACAATATATTGAAGTCTAGGAATGAAATGATGGCAAAAGCAACAGAAAGGCTGTACCTAGCCAAGTCCTATCTACAATGTGTTAACTAGAATTGCCCTTGATTTTCCAAGAATAAGTAGGCAATTACAGTAAGTAAGTAACTCAATTTAAAAGTGTCTCATAAACTGATCATTTGCCAATCTTTCTATCTGTTTGTGAACAAGGTTTCCTTGCTCTTGCCTCAACACAGATATTCTATTACTGTTATTGCCACAGGAATAAAGGAGGATCTCCCAAAGGGTTTGAAGGCCACTTAGATTTGCTAAAAGGGCAACACTCTGTTTCTTTTATTATTTGTCCAGTTGATCTCCACTGACATCAAAGAAATTTCATTAAAAACTAACTGTTGCTTGGAGTCTTTATTACTCCTCATTTACAGTAATGGTGGTTTTTATTTATTCCAAGTATCTCAATGAGATTTGCAATGTACAACAGCTATTCAATGTTTATCAAAGGACATTACCGAATGTGGACATTACCAAATCAGACTTGGCATCTAACTCATTGATCACTCCCAGGATGTAACATACTGCTCAGCGTTCAACAGCAGCCAGTACCAAATTATCCAGGTCAGGTGGCATAAAGAAATCCTGATTGAACCTACAGCTGTTGTATGTAGGGCATTCACTTGCTGCTTTGAAACTGATCCTTTAAAAAAAAAAAAAGAAAACAGCCATGCAGTAGTTCTCCATTATCAGAAAGCTGTATTGTATAGTAATCAGCAATAGTTATTTCTGTCCTGATTGACTGAGATTATTAATAGTGTTATGTTAGACATCCTATTTATGATTTATATTGCTTTTTTCCCCCTTGCAATTTCTCTCCGTAGAGGTGAATATACCATTATGCTGTGCATGTGGCAGTTGGTGAAGGGCACAAGTTGAATAGATACTGTAGTTCTGTCAGGGTGAAATGGGTAGGACATTTACATTAAACTTGATCTTAGCCAAAAGGCCAAAAAGTGTCAGGATATCTTATTATTCCAATATTAACAACTTTTACATCTCTCCTTTCGTCTAAAAGCTGCAAGGGAGATCCCTGGTTCTTGTTTTCTTTCTTTTTAATTCTTATAGGATCATACGAGCACTTATTTCACTGAGCTGCTTAGATCAATCTGCAGCCCACTTTTGCTCCATCTCCTGCAGTTCCTGCTTTCCCAGCCAGTTTATCTTTTCCTCCCCCTTCCCCCATTTATCCTTAAGAAAGGGTAAAGAATAGGTGATGAGCAGCATTTCAGATTGTGTTCTTTCCTGCAGTAACTAGGTGTCAACCCTTCAAGGTAGACCACTCTAGGAAATCAAAATCATGTATACAACTTCTATTGTAAAGTTATAGTGACAGAATCTTGAAAGTGTGAATGTGATTTTCCTGTCTCTCTCTCTATGTGTTTTGTATGAATTAAGGAGGGGCTTTTCTGGGAGATTTAGGTATGTTATAATTCTGTCCTGGCTTCAGATATATTTTATCTGACTGTTGTCTGGGCAGGAGTTCTTCCTCCTCTCCTTCAAGGATATTTCCTCTGTCCTCTATAGATAGCTCTTTGTCTCTCTCTTTTCCAAGACACCTACTTCAAGATCAATCTCTAGGAGGTGCATCGACTGGAAGAGGGTTGATGAGTCAGTGGGCTGCTCAAAGCCAAGTACAAGTGTTGGTGTGGTGTGATGAACAGGCTGAGCCTGAGGGAGGGGTCAAACACATCATCAGTTATGAGTTCTTTCGCACCCACAAGAAATCTAAGTCCAGCCCACCTTGAATTCCATTGTCTCTTATCTACTGCCAATTTGCTTGGACTGGTAGTAGTTCAGGTTCTTGTAGACAGTGTAAGCTTGCAATAAATCTTTATACCCATTTGAATTGCCTGGCTCTTCTGATTTCTCTGGGGCTTGACAGTTAATTTAGGAGAAGGTCCCACATGTCATGCCACTAGCTCTGCCTGGAAAGAGCTGCAGAGTTTATCATTGTGCTGAGATGGGAAAGAGAGAGAGAGGGTGGGTGGGTAGGTTCAGTTCCCATCTTAATACAAATCTCCTCATTTGCATTTCTGAAGCAAATATAGAACCAACAGGCAGTTATCCTTCAGTTTTGCACACCCATGTATTTCTCTGACAAAAAAAATGCACACGTAGCACTTTCATCAACAGAAATAGCTTACAAGAACATATCAGCCTTGGGAAAAGGGCTTGTAGAGAACAAACATATTAGATACATTATGCAAAATTGCACCCCAAAACACATCTATTACTAAAAATGTACAATGATATTTACATTGCCTTTTAAATCAGTTTTCAGACTGATGTAGAAATGGGACAGAAGGAATTTAAGGTTGGAAAATAGAATGTGAGAAACCAAAATGGACTGATCTAAGAATCCCTAAAGTTAGGCTTTGTAACTCTCATAGGGACTTCAGTATTACAAGAAAATAAGAAGTCGGGACACATCAAAGCCCTGTAAAATGCAAAGCTAACTGCAGAAGACAATATATACCATGGGAGCTATGCAGCCATTCCTTCTGAACCCTGCAATTTTTGCCCATTTCAAGTCAAAGCAAGTGGAAACCAAGTTTGGAGATCAAGCAAACCAATCTTGGTTTTCTCAAAAAAGCTAAGCATTTATGCACTGGGTTAATATTTGGATGGGAGGCTGTAAGTTAGACTGAAGAGTTGGGGAGGGGGAGGGGGAAGAAGGCGCTGCAAACCACTACTATAGTGTTGGCAGATAACTAACATGGACATAGGTAGATAATCACCAGAAGCTGAATTCGTTTGAAAATCTTCTGCCCTCAAGCTCAGTGGAAAATATTATACCACCAGAACTGCAATAAGAGTCAAGTGTCAATTTTGTTAGCTTCTGCAGGTGGAATCTTCCCTTTTGCCTCAGGCAAGAAAATGCCTTGGGGTGGCAAATCTGCCAACACTTGCAGTAGTTATTCTGAGCAGAGAAGAACTGACTTTGGAGAAGGAAATCTGTTGCCCTTTGCTTCACCCATAAGGACTGCAAAATTGGATGATTTGATGGGGAGGTGCCTCTGGCCAGTTGACCCCATGGCACAAACAAGACTGTGTCTTTTTGTGTTCTGTTGCTGGTATTCTTAAAAAGTTTTGAACTCTATGGTTGAACAGAGTGGACTCACACTCACATGTAGTTGGTGATCAAATTTACACAATAATAGCTGACCAAAGTTAATCCAAGCAACTGAGGTAGACATTTCTTCTATATTTGCCCAGATTGTTGTTCTGAGAGATTACCACACATCTAAGGTGGGAATGTTTTGATTCTGCTCGGTAATAATTTGGCAGGAAAAAGCAACGTATATTTTAAGTAAACCAATTTGGATTGAATATATCCATGGATGCTTATCAAATGTTATTAATTTTGAAGATTCAGTGTTACAGAAGAACTGTAGGCCTTAACAATGCCTGAACCAAGTAACTGCATAACCCCTTCTGTCCACTGAATAGGCTCACATACCTAGTTAGGTACTTCACTTAAGGTTTTTGCAATGTTTTTGCTCATGTAATAAGGAAAAGGAAGTGATGAGGAAACCTCTGACTGGAATGTCTGGTTGTGAAGTCTCTTCTTGTTAGCTTTGTGGAACTTGGTGCATAGTACAGCTTTTCTTCTTATCTTTCAAGGAGACATCAGGTGAAATTTGAATCCTGATCATTCATTATTGAATTTTTATTAAAGTATTTTAGGGTACAGTGAAGAGGACTGTCTATACAATACAATAGATTTGCACTTGGGAAGGAAAAACCATTACACTGTTCATTGTTGAACTCTAAAGTTTTAATTTAAGAAACCTTCTTAAAAAGAGTAAATTAAAAGCAGGACAATTTACATTGTTCTCAACTCTTTATGAGTTTTAACATGCAAGGAGAGGGGGACAGGAGGGAGAGAGAAAGGGAGGGGGAGAGAGAGAGAGAGAGAGAGAAAGAGACAGAGAGAGAGAGAGAGAGAGAGGCAGTACATGTGGATTCTAGGAGATGGCTTCTTGCATCCAGTCTAAACTAACATCATCCATTATTTCTCTCAGCCTTTAATATTTAAAGATGCCAAACACACTTAAATAAAATAATTCTGTGGCAGCAAAGCGATTTTTGCAGAGTCAAAGTTCCTCTCCCTCTGAGGCCCTTAGAGTCGACATCATTAAGGAATTGGCAGTGTCAGGAAAAAACCACCATTCCCTATGTCAGTTAATTTGTAATCAAACCAGTTAGCCACAGTATTCCTCCCTGCTTTCTCTTTTGCTCTCTTTTCCTCCCTACCCAATTGCTGATTCTGCTCCATCTCATGCTCCAGCTGAAAATATCTGATCAAGATGGTTGGAGAATTCTGGGAGTTCAAATCTACACATCTTAAAAATGCCAAGCTTGAGAAACATTATTATAATGTATCACCTAAAGCAAGAGGAAGAAGCAAGCAAATGTTATTTACTTCTTTTTAAAATTAAACCCAGCACTTTTCTGGAACCAGAATTATGATCTCCTAGATCGGCAAAACATTTAGCTTTATCCAAAACAGTTAAAAAAGATGGTTATCGTATAAATGTTTTCCATGTGGGGGCATTCTTGCCCAATTTGTGTATTTATGATGAGGCTGACATTGCATCACCTATCCTCTTCTACTTTGCCCTATCCTATCAGCCTTCCTTGGCCTCCTAAACACTAGGCTAAGCTGGCAGTGTAACTTTCCTGAGAAAATGTTTTTGTAATGGAGTGGTTAACCCAATTTGAGACCCTATAGCTTTGTTTCCCCTGGGAAGATGGATTTCATTTCCTGGCATTTAACTTGCCCCTCACAAACCTCTACATCAGGGAAAGGAAAATGTTTCCATGTAGTTGTTTTCCTGCATGATTTGAGGTTCATGGGCCTATTGCTGATGAACTTCAAGATCTTCAGCATTCAATCAGACACAGATTAGACAGTCTTTCAAATAAGCAGTGTCTTCAGTTAGAGGACTGTTCTCATCTGATCCTCAAATAATAGGCTCCAGTTAAAGAGCTTTTACTGAAATACTGCTTTGTATGGGGTTGGGTTTTTTTGTTTTTGTTTTTAACCTCAAATGGTTTTCTATCAATGTGGTTGGGGCTTTATCAATAGATCTGTCCAGTTATTAATCAGTTTATACTCCACCTGGGAGGGCTTTAATGACTTTTTCCTCTCACTGTTTTTCTCTTTTCTCATTTCCCCCCAAAATAATTCTATTTGTAGAAAAGATGAGGAAAGAAAACTGATGAAAGGAAACCAATAATTAAAGCTCCCTGCAGAACATGAATCAATCAATGCAGGGACATTTGATCAGTAAAGTCATGGCTGTAGTGAGCAAGAAGCAATTAGAAGGAAAGGCCATAACTAGGAAAAAGCAAGGACATAGTGAAGCCAGAGGAGGGTTAAGCAAATTTCAGTTCACTGATTCTTGCCTATAAATTGTGCCTTTCTCCATATGTTGATTTATTATATTTCAGTTAAACACTTCCTCCTAATCTCAGATCTGCACCCCCAGTTTAATGGATTTTGATGGTGGTACAAAAATGGAGGAGATGCATGAGTGCTTCAGATGCTATAGTGGTCAGGCAAATATTGAATGCCGAGTGCTGGGATACCTGTACTCTCTCCCTCTTCTCTCTGGACATTTTCTCATGCTACCTGGAGTTATTTTTACTAAATGATTCTTACAATACTCTGCTTCCCCTGCTTAGACTCAATCCATAGAAGAACATAGGTGCTCTGATCTCCAGAACGTTTGCACATTAACAGGATGACATATTCATTACTAAGGTGAAACAAGTTGTTGGATCCTTGCTTCCTTGTACAATGGCAGACTTAATTAATTGATTTTATTATCCATGCTATTAAACAAAAGAGAGGAGGAAAAGAACTCAATAGGTTCCTCGAAAGACACTGTAGCTGGACTCATTAGTGGTTAATTAACCTTCAAATATATTGTTTGGCAGGCCTTGGCATACCAGTCAGTTCAAGTGGCTCTTAGGTTGGAAGAAGGATTGATGAAGGTACATGGATGCCAGCTGTATGGTATGCATGGTGGGTGAGGTATTAAGAAGCTCAACTCTTCCCAGTGAAAACACTAGGACTTTCCTTTAAAAGCAACTGTATTTGCATAATGGCATATTCCCTCCCCCGTCATTGTTGCGGCCATATTTTCAGAAATGCACAGTGTTAAAGGCTTCTGAAATTATGAGCTATCTAGTCCTACTTTAGTATGTATACTTAAAGCACTTTAAAGAGAACCCTCCCGACACATAACACCCAAATGTATGTAATTAGTTCTAAATAGCTGCATTTTAAATAAAAGAGCAATGATAATGGCAGAAAGCTACGTTTAGCCCTTTCCATTTTAAACACTTTCCATTCCAATTCCTATTTGGCCTTCTCTTGCTGTAGCTTTGGTCCCTTTGGGGGCTGCTGGTTCCTGGAGACTGAGTTGGATG
>JANHFL010008382.1:6590-23909 GCA_032468155.1 Oxyrhabdium leporinum
AAATAATGATCATCACAATACTTCTGCAAAGATTGTAATGCTTCTTCTTCTGCAAAGTTCTCCCTTACTATATATGGGTGTCTTTTTGATCCTTTTGTTATGCTGCCACTACCACTAAACCTCTTTGAGGGTTCAGAAATCTTTTCAACTCTAAGGTAACATGACTGGAGTGAACACTGGGAAGATAAAGCATAGCATAGGATATAAGATAACATAGATTAATTAACACAGGCACCAAAGATCAAATGGATTTTAATTAAATAATGTCAATAAACTTCAGGTTCAGTCATTCCTACAAATTATTTGTATCCCATCAATACCAGCCTAATTTGGCACCAACATTATTCTTAACCCTTACCTTCCTGACTGTGAGTTGGAGTTGACTTGACCTTCCACCTGCCCTCCAAAGTCCTTTCTCTTGGTGCTGGAATAAAACCTGGCAGGGAGATGTCTAATGTTGCCATCCTTTAATTGGCAGGTTTGCCATCCAAACATAACAGCTTCTAATTCAAAGTGAATAAATTAGAACCAAAATGTGAAAGTTACTTTTTCATTTACTGATGCTGAATGAACTGCAACGATCTAAGCTAACTGCTCTGCTTTTGCTGCATTCATGCTAGGGAGTCTAAACAAGTTACAGCACTGAGCATTGCTTTGATCTTGAAAAGTTAGGCAGGGTTGTTTCTAGATAATATTCAGATGGGAAAACCATACAGAAATCACAGAGCTGTAGACTAGTGTAGGAAATTGGGGGAGAAAAATACCCTTTCTGAAAGAAAACTGTGGCAAATTCTTTTCTATTGCTGCCAAAGACACAGCATGAATTGGTGTGTGTAGGCCAGAACTTAGCAGAAAGGCTTAACTATATGGCCTAATGCATACAAATGTCCTGATCATAATATCATGATACACACCCTAATCATGTCATGATACACACATATCTGTCCTGGCATCTGAGTAGGTTAAAATCTCTGTGTTCTAAAATAGGAGGATCAATATTAGAATTCATTATGATCATTTAGAAAGATCTGATATATTTTCCCAAGTGCATATAGAGAGATCTTTTACATTTTAACCATATTATTATGGGTTATCTGAAAATGCCAAAGACCAAGCCTTTTGTATGTGAAACAGGCCTCCAACCACTGTACCTCAGTAAATTTCCTCTCATCTGGCAAGGCTGCAATACAGTCAAAACTGGATATTTTAGCACTTTTTGTATTACAAACTTGTTCAAGAAAAAGTGATGCTGGCTCAGCCAGCCACCCATTCATACTGCAATGGGAAGCTGGATAAAACACAGATACAAAATCACACTTGTGTTACCAGTTAACCCCTGATGGCTACAATAAATAAAAGTATCCCTCTGAAATATCTTTATAATATCCATAAGCACCTATTTGCCAGATTCTCCATCCCACCTGTCTTATAAAAATATTTGTAATCTTTTAACTGAAAAATTGATCAGTAAGTAGTTTGCTGCAAATAAAACAACATCTTCCATCATTGTATTTGTTTCCAAAAGCCTAAATGCAATTTGTTTTCATCTTTCCTCTCTGATCCCTTTTCAAAACGTATTTATTAAACATAATTTACAAATAAATCAATTTTTTTTTCTTTTACAACGGCAATTACATTCTTTGGTTTATATTTATTATTAAAATTGTTCAACTGCATGGTAGAAAGACAGATACTATTAGAAGCAGGCATTGGTGGTAAGTGGTCTTCACTTTAAAATATTTATTATCACTGGGTGGGATGTCAAAGGTTGGGGATAACTCATGCCCCTCTGGACATATGAGGGGGTCTAGGTATTTTTAAATTCTTTTTAAATGCTAAAATAAAGTTTTCTTTATGTAACCTGTGCCCTGTTCCTTCTTTCTTGCATAGAATAGTTCTTTAGTAAAGGATGGCATCTATATCTATATTTAGAACTCACAAATGTATACTTTATGAATGCTAGGTATATGCATCTGGCTCAGTTACACTATCTCAAAAAGTTTTTATCTCGAGTTAGGGTTGAAATTAGGGTTAAGACTAGAATACTTAATCTGCTTTCAGGTGAATTTATAATCCATTTGTTTTAGCATTCTAAATGGAATACTACCAAATACTACCTTTCAGATCTGTTGGATCATGCTGGGAATAAAGGCCAACTTTTCTGGATGTCATCAGGTTGTGGAAATGTCACTGCAGTTTATAAATGAGGATGTTAATTTGCTCTTCAGGGAAACATCACACTTAAAGCATTACTAAGCTACATCCATACAGAGAAAGCAAATACGGTGGGAAGGTAGGAAATACTTTCATGCAAATTAGTCAAATTAAAAAGCAAAGGGAGTGCTTAATATAATTCATGCATACTTTTGATGGTAATTATAGCAATTTCACAGTTAAGAACCCTCAGTGCTTAGAGGAAATTATTGTATATGAAGACATTGTTGATTAAACATACAGTTAGCGATTTAGAGGGTGAATTTGTAAAATTTCAAGTAGTGTTATATATTTGGTTTGGGGCCAAGTCCTATGTTACCGTAGAAATAAAAAATGACACAATGAAGGAAGGGCAAGTAGATTGCTCCAGATGAAGAGAAATACTGCATAAGCAAAAAATATATAAAGTTCTCCTGGCTGTGTGAAAAAGGAAATAAAAGCATGTCCACATTGCAAAAATCTAGAACATAACCTCAAAGTGACAGAAGGAAAGTTGAAAAGTAATCTTAGAAAGTATTACTTCACAGAAAGAGTACTGGAAGCTTGGAACCAACTTCCAGTGGAAATAGTGAGTCAGTCATCAGTAACTGAGTTAAGTATGCTTGGCATCAACACATGTCCATCATCCAACAAACCCCAAAACCCACCTCAAAGGGCAGTCTTGATGGAACACTAGGTCTTTTTCTGCCGTCTGTTTTCTATGTTTCTATACAGTGAGGAACTTTGGAGTATACTTAAAAATGTAAGTACAGTCCCCCCCGTGTCCCCCCCAAACAACACAATGCACTATTGTCTTAGAACTGGCACAGTGAATCATGAGCCTTTATCCAGATCTTCCCACATACTTTTCTTATCCAACATACAAATCTCACAAGAAATAGCCCTTTTGGATGAATTCCCAGCTCATCTTAATTCAGAATTTTTGTTTCTCATAGCGAAAAATGAGATGCCTCTGTGGAATGATCAGTAGAGGGGTATATTCTTCTATTACTGTTCTCCTACTGTTCGGGGACAGGCTGGAAATTACATCAAGTCTCAGTAAGGACGAATAGTCCTTAATTGATCTGTCCCTCCTGAATTTAACAATCACCTTTTAGAGCCATCTAAGCTAGTAGCCATCACTATATCTTGTGGTAATAAATGCCACAGGTTCATTAAGTGCTGCAAGAAAATGCTTTTTCATTTGTCTCTTCTGATTTTCCTTCTCCCAATTCCAGTTGTAGCGTTTTAAGAAAAAGAGAAAAACTTTTCCATTTATATTCTGTAGGTCATGCATAGTTTTATATACCACAATAACTATTTTTTTTGCCTAACCAGAGTATCTAATGTTAAAACTGTTAATAAACTTTGCCATTTTCCCTACATTACCTTTAGTCCAACCAATTCCATGATGTAGTTGCTTCTTCTGTTCTGCTATTTCTAGTGTACCTTTCAGACTTATTAGAACAGGTCATTTCTCAGTTAGACCATTAGGATGGGCCAGAACAAGCTTTTCAGGAATAAAATGAGACAATTACAGGTTTCTAATAACTCTTTTGAAATTAAAAGGGCTGGGAGACGATATCTTTCTGAAACTATGGGCAGTGATACAACTTGGGTTGGACTTTGGCTCTTCAAGGTCCCTCTCAGAGAGTGGCATATGATGGGGATGTCCATAGGGATTTTATGTCCTAGCATGGCTGCTGTTTGGCTGGTAGGAGCCAGACCTGGGGTGAAAGAAAAGGAGGAAAAGGCAACTCAGTTTTGGCCTGATGAGCTGACGGGAGATATGGGACAAACAGTTCCATTGGTGCAGTGAAGTATACACTATTGGTGATGAAGATTAGAGTCCTTGGGGGGACACGACACTCATCTCTTTAGTTTTTCTGGGAGATATGCTGCCACTCTAATCAGTAGAAAGAGAGAGAGACAGAGAGAAAGAGGGAGACAGAGAGGGAGAAATTTACATTTTGTATTTACATTATTTGAACTTGGGATGATCTCTTATTTTCCACTATTATTTGCATGAATAACAGAAAGGGAAACTCCATATTTTCCCCCTTAACAAAAGGCACATGTGGAGAGGGCTTTCTATTAGCAATGTAAAATATTTATATACAATAGGAATTCATGAAAACAACTTCAGCCAACATTTGGAAGAGGCAGATATTATCTGTACTATTCACATCTATGCCATGTACCTTTTAGGGGAGATTTATTATTCTTTTCCTCTCCATATGTCCAGATTGCTCTTTTCCTTGCATAAATGGAAAAATTACATTGGCAAGTATTTGTGTATTTTATTGTTATCCCTTTAACTGGTTTGTATTACACTCAAAGAACTCTAGCTATTTTTTTTAAAATGGAATAAAATGACAAACCTGAATATCTCAGTATGAATTTTATGGCAGATGTGAAAAAAATGTGACTCCCCATGAAAATGACTGATGACTGCAAATAGGAATGGATAATGGCTCACCAGCTTTCAGATACAATGGACAAGTTTTTCATTTGGAATTCACCCCATTTAACAGACTAATGTTAAATCAAAGGTTAGTCCATTAAATTTACTGCAAATGATACCATTTACACTAATTATGCAAAGGGTGTAAAATGATTAAATGTAAATTTGGTCTTTAAGGACAATGGCTTTCCACTGATAGACCTTTTCCAAGAGCTTCCTTCCCTTGACTTCCCCACATTCTTAATATATTTTCTCCTCATAGCTTACCTCTCTTTTCCTATCACTAGCATGAGAAGAGGGAAATTGCAGAACTCCCATGAGAAGGAGGCAGGCATACCACAGCAGCTGAAAGTAAAATAACCATGGAAGGAAATGAAATGCAGCAGGCAGACTGCACAGCGTTGTTTAGACCAGGTTGGGAAATACAACGTGGAATAAGGAAAGACAGGAGGGGGCTGCCTCCACAGTGGTCTGGGTTGAATTAATATTGTCGTTCCTGTTCTTGAGAAATAATTAATGGATCATTTTGGGCCATGTAAGCAGAACATTGAAGGAGCTGTCAGTCTTGTTTGCTTAGTTACATGGAATGATTAGAGAATGGCCAGCCTGCCCTTTCTTTCCCCTTGGGAACCCTAAAATATGAATTATTACATTTGCTGAAAGATTATTAGTTTTAAATATCATTAGTGTTTAAGGTCCTGAACTTAGCTGTTCATTTTGTGTCTCAGCTCCTGTTTATACAACGTGATTGACAAGATAGGGGTTTCTTTCCATTTCCTCTTTCTAAGTTGATGTACATTACAGGACCTAGGTCGCTGCTTATGGAATACTTCTTTTTCTATTGTAATTCCACCAGATCTTTAGATGCATTTAAGAGAGATTGGAAGCGGTTAAGAGTAAATTTATAAAGTGAGACTGGATTATCCATTATGTACATTATTATAAAGTAAGGTGGCAGGGTGTGTTGAGTTATGGACAGATTTTATTTTTTTATAATAGTGTTATTTTTATAGTAATTGAAATATATTTGATTTTACCATGTTTGTATACTTTTCATTTTGTTTGTTTGCTGCTTTATATTGCTAGATATTGGGAAAAGCCATTGTCATCTAGCATATCTTTTTCATACCTCAGATAAGTCTTGGCCATTTATTGTGAAGTTTTTGAGATTTGCTGTGAAAAGTGGAGAAAGCACTCCAACCTTTTAATTTAGTGGAGGATGAAAAGTCTTGCATTAAGTTCTTCCCTTGAACAAAGAAAACCTGAGAATATTGAAAAGCTTTGTCAACAAAGACAAGCTCTTGGAGAAGAATCTTCAATATTTTACTATATTCATACCATTTTGTTGTGTAAATCAGTGGCCAGCATCCAGAAATGCTTTTAGAGTCCAATTTATTACCAAATGCAACCTGTAGCTAAAGATAATTTCCCCATGTTTTAGCAATATTTTCTTAGTGTGCCCATATCTACCAGGTTTTCAATAATTAAGTATTTGTATTGTGTTGAATCCTGGGACCTACAAGAGACATGGTAGCTTTTCTTGTTGAGTGGGTATGATTCATTTCCTCCTTCTCGCTATACTTTTTTATACTAATTCAATTGGAAGGTCAATCAATAGCATGAATTCCCGTGGCTTTTTTCCTCATAATAATTTTTCCCTTAATTTGTCATGTAATTATTCTAATATGTTTATTTGAATGGGTAGGGAGTTTGCAATAAATCTAATCATTACAGATCTAGAAGTACAAATTTTTATGACTGTTTTAATCTTTAGCTTATTGTTCTCAGTTTTATTTTTATTTATTTTTTACATTTTTAATTTCTTTTGCAGCTTAAAACAGTTACATTGGTAGCTTTCTGCATTTGGGGTGGACATGGTTTCTGTTTCCAATTATTTCTTACAACAGAAATGTAAAACAGCCATGGCAGTTTTCTAAGCATATACAAGAATTCTTAATTTAAAAAAAGAAATTAAAAGCTGAATTGCTTTTATGTAGGAGACTCATTGTTTTAAAACATAACCAGCTCTTCTAAATGTGCCAAAGCAATTGAAATTCTGCTGATCAGAATTTCTGATTTGATTATTGAAAAATAAAATCAGATGAAGCAGTTGCTTTGAAAAAAAAATATTGCTAGGCTGGAGAAATGCCAAAATATTTTTCAATAGTTGTGTATAAAAAAAAAATATCAGTTGATTATATAATAGCTAGATTTAAATTGAACTTTGGATCTCTTTTTAGATTGTAACCATTAATTATAGAATCTGAGAAGCATTACCTAAGGAAAAATTGAAATTCTCAGAGTTGGCTGAAATGAAGCATTTTCAAATAAAATGTTTTAGGAAAAAATGAAATCAAGTTCAAAAGGGCCATTTTACCTCAGATAATTAAATGATATTAAGCGAATACAAAGGAATGTAATGAAAATGATAATCATAGTATTAGATATAATCCAGTCAAGTAAACAGTCATAACTATTTGATGAGTAGACATCCAGTTAACATCAATGTTTTGTA
The DNA here is from genome assembly GCA_032468155.1 of Oxyrhabdium leporinum. NCBI lineage: Eukaryota > Metazoa > Chordata > Lepidosauria > Squamata > Cyclocoridae > Oxyrhabdium > Oxyrhabdium leporinum. The sequence continues at coordinate 13,763 of JANHFL010008382.1, forward strand.
AATGTACTTACTGCCGTTTCAATGCAACAAAGTACTACCGAAAACTGCAAGACCCACTTTGGATTTTCTCAGAGTTTTCTATTTTAAATCTATATTCTGTAATCGTTTTTGAGAGCCACTACAGAGTAGCATGCTGGCTTAGAATGAAGACACTTGCCTTCCACTGAGAAGGTTGAAAGTTCAATCCTAGGCAGTGACAGTTGTTTCCCTATATGGGGCAATGAGAAAATGCCTGCAAACACCATGTAAGCATCAGGAAGGGCATCAGGCCAGTAAACACTCATCTCAGTTCTACTTAGTCACCCTGGCCGGACCTGAAGCAAGGGATTACACAATCATAAGAAGAAAAAGAAAATTGTTAGAGCTGGTACAATGTGGTGTTTAAGGAGCTAGACTAGGATCAAGGAGACCTAATTTTTAATCATCCCTTAAACATGGAAAGCGCTAAGAGGTCCTTAGCTAGCCACATATTCTTAGCCCTAATAAAGCATCAGGTTCTGCAATGAGTTAGCTTAAGAACAAATCCCTCATCATATCATGCTCTAACAGCTTTCTGGTGTCAACTAGGCAAGTGCTGTACAAACAAATAGACCCTGCAACCAGGAGGATAGTCACATAAAGATTCATTAATGTCAATGTCTGGCTCTGCTTTGGGCTTTCTAACATCATGTTTGTAACATCATGAAGTTTCTATTTGGGTCATTGCATCCAAGTTATACCTGAAGTGATTGGAGATTATTTAGTGCATAACTAAGATCGTTTTCCCCTTATAATACTGTTTTAGTGCCATATCCGTAGAAGTATAGAAAATTTGTCATACGGTTGCCCGTCAGATCCACCAATTTCTGTACTCTAGAGAAGGCTTGGCATTTCACAAGTTGTTTTGAAAGCAGACAGTATGCAATTCCTTCAGATGAATGCCTTGCACAGCTTTGCAGACTGTAAAATAACTCATAGGAGTCAGTTTATGATGAGAAAATGTAACAGGACAAGCATCACTAAGGATAGCACCAGAAGAATTAGAGTTATGAAGACAGGATGAGTGTATAGTTTCACTTGAAAGTGGAACGCTAAATTTGAACAAAGGTGTTTTGTATTCATAGAGTTTTTATTTGTATCTATAGAGAAGCATGAAGATGACCTTGAGAAAAATAGGCAGGAACCATTACATAGGCAAATTGGGATGAAACATTCATTCCTAATATCCTTGGAAAAAAGTGTCAGGCAAGCTCCTCCCTGATGTATTGTATTGTATTGTATTGTATTGTATTGTATTGTATTGTATTGTATTGTATTGCATTGCATTGCATTGCATTGCATTGTTATTGTGCTCAGAGAGCACTAAAGACCTTTTATAACTGGGAAATCTACCAAATTCCACAGCATTATTCTATTCTATTCTATTCTATTCTATTCTATTCTATTCTATTCTAAGCATTTCATAAAACTAATACTAACTGAATGGGGGGTCATTGCATTAAGGCTCATACATAGTCCCGCATCAACTTTGCAGTCATGCTAAATAATTAAAAGCCTTGGGTTTAGCCTCTCAGCCAGTAAATACTTTGGGATATAGGATACAAGCAATTAAACTCACTTCAGAGTGCAGTATTCCACCGAGAACCAAGTACCTATTATCAGCATGCTGATGGCAAAACATTAGGGGGTTAATGAACATGCTATTTTATTTACTGAATTTCAGAGTTAACTCTTGAAGAGTTTATTTCAAGGAGGCTTTGAATGTAAAACATGTCATCAATTCCTCATCAGTGTAGCTGAGGGGGAAAAACAGACTCACCACATAGGCCTTCTTCTCTCCATTAGGAAGTGGGGATTCTTGTTTGTACCACTGGTACTGTGGCGTGGGATTTCCTGTGGCTTCACACTGAAGAATTAACATTTGTCCAACCATCAAGTTCTGAGATTGTGGATGCAGGTAGATGTGTATTTTCTTTTCAGGTAACTCGAGGTAGCTTCCTTAAATTGAAGATGTTTAAATGTTTGTGAGATAAAAATATTTTCAGCAAAGCAACAGAGATTAGGCCAGATTTGCAGAGCAGAAGCAAGTCAGCAAAGAACTGTAATTTCTTCACCCACAACTGGGTCCTCCCCAGTGACTTCCTCATTTATTTGGTGCAACCAATTTAAAGGAAGTGGATGGTTTTGAGAAGAAAGCAATAAACAGTGTGGGCTTGATCTTTTAGAGCAGGGCTGGGGAACAATGGCCCTTTATGACCTGTGGACTTCAACTCCCAGAATTCCTGAGCCAGCTGAGGAATTCTGGGAGTCGAAGTCCACAGCTTGTAAAGGGGCCATTGTTCCCCAACCCTGCTTTAGAGGGTAAATTCAAAGTTCTAAAATTAAAAAGATATTGCAGATAGTCTTCAATTTACAACTGGTTGCTTAATAACCATTCAAAGTTAATACGGACCCTTCCAAAAAGTATTTACAACCTGGTTTCGAGATTTGGATGTCTTCCTCCCCATGGTCACATGACTGCATTCGTAGTCATTTTCAGTATCCCATCTTATGGTGTTTTTCAAGAAACTAGCATTTACTTCCAATTTCCGGCAAAAAATACCCTATAGTGAACAATGGCTTTGCTTAACAAAACTACATTCACTTTCTGATATTTGCTAGTGCTACTACAGTTATGTCGGGAGCACTGAAGCGCTTCCGGGTTGAAAGGATTAGTCGGTGACATTATCATTGCCCAGGGAATGCCCAATAGGAGGCTCCTTTCACGCCCCTATTAAGTTGCCCACTGAAGCGGTAGCTATCTATCTACTTGCAGTCTCCCGCTTTCACACTGCTGAGTCGGCAGGAGATGGAGCCAGTGATGGGAGTGTTGTGGCCTGCCAGACTTGGATGATGAGGAACTTGGGGAGGAACTTGGGCCAGTTCTGGAGTCTGGGGAAGGCTCTAATAGATGCTCTGTGTCGGACGCAGAGAAAGAGCCAGGACAGTCCGACATTTCCCAGCCACCGGAGAGGCAACTACCTTTGGAGGCTGAGATAAGTGGGGAGGAAGAACAGCTGGGGCCTGTTCCAGATGTGAGTATGCACAGAGCTGTTAGGAGAGGAGAACAACTGCAGACAAGGAGTCAACTTGGGAAGCAAGGCACACGTGAACACTGAATGGCCCCTTCCTGGCTAGGGAATAAATAGAAGGAAAGGGGAGTGGTGGTTATAGGAGACAACAGTTCAGATTTCTGAAGATTTGGCTCATCGTGTTTCGTGCCTCAGAGATTCCTTGCCAGAGCTTAATTTGCAGCTTTACTGCTCGGAGCTCACGGCCTGGCAATTATCTCAAGGAACTGATAAGGTCTGTTACTGCATTTAATTTTTTGAAGTACTATTGCCTGGACCTTTTGTTGTGTGAATGCCATTAATTCACAGGAGATAAATAAAGAGGGGTTTTTCGGGACAAGGAGTCTGTTTCTTGTTTCTGCTAAGGCTGGGTCAAAACAGGGAGCTCACCCTGCCACATGCGAGCAACTGGGTCTCAAACGTGAACTTGCCAATCATCAGCCCAGCATCCTAACCATGTGAGCAACTCCATTCCTTGCCATATTTGCTTAGCATCTACCACAAAAAAGGTAGTAAAATTGGGGTCCAGTCACATGATAACCTGCTTTACAATTGTGGGCTCAATTACAGTTATAACTGAAGGACTACTGTAGTTGCTCAGGTGATTTTTAATTCATATTAAGAGCCACGTTGGTGCAGTGGTTAGAGTGCAGTACTGCAGGCTACTTCTGCTGACTGCTGGCTGCCTGCAATTTGGCAGTTCGAATCTCACCAGGCTTAAGGTTGACTCAGCCTTCCAAGGTGGGTAAAATGAGGACTCAGATTGTTGGGGGCAATATACTGACTCTGTAAACTGCTTAGAGAGGGATGTAAAAGCACTGTGAAGTGGTATATAAGTCTAAGTGCTATTGCTATTGCTAAGCCATCCAAAGAGTGCTGTAATGCCCTATGGGGCAGTATAGAAGCCTGAATGCTATTGCTCTTGTAACATGTCTATTAACCAGGGATCTGAGATTTTTATTCTCAAGGAGCTGGTGGAACATCAATTATCAGAACCCTTCTGCTGATCTGAAGGTTAGACAGGACTAGCAAGAAGCCTTGAATGTCAATACTTCCCAAGTACAATTGTCCCCAGAGACCTAAGATCAAGTGTTAAGTGCTAACAGTGAATCTAGAGATAGCTGTCATTTTTGTAACCAACTACGTGGAGGATTCTTTTCCCACATAATCATTATGGATTTTGTAATTAATTTTAGAGGTTGCTTTCTTTTTTGCAAAAGAGAAATAATCTGAGCAGAAGAAGATTTGCTAATGGCATGGTCATGTTGCTCACAGCTATGCTTTTATTTATTTTTATTGAATTTCAATATCAAACATTAAAATACAAACTAACATGAAGGGAGAAAGAAATAACAAAAACAAATTAAGAGTGTCAAAAAATTATACATCAAACAAATATTACAATAATGACTTCCAACATTTTTAGCACAGAGAAAATAACAATAAAAGCACCTCTTTCTAAATTTAAACAAATAACACCAACTATTATATATATTAAAATGCTACTAATCAACATACTAAAAACATGAATTCATGGAATGGAATGGAATAGAATAGAATAGAATAGAATAGAATAGAATAGAATAGAATAGAATAGAATAGCAGAGTTGGAAGGAACTTTGGAGGTCCTCTAGTCCAATCCCCTGCTTAGGCAGGAAACCCATACCGTTTCAGACAAAAATCCCAAAAAGTCCAAAAATATTCTTCTCTTAATTCCATTTAAACCATAGTATATTGTCAAATGTGAATAACCTTATATTTAAAAAAAAAATTACAATATATCTCCAGTCAGATACAGTCTGATCTTCAAATCCCAAAAGTTAAGCTCAGAGCTTTATTTTTAAGTGAAATGGCTTGCTTTGTGAGAAAGAATTGGGTTTTGTAATCTTACCTGCATTTAGCCTTTTGTTGACCTGCCTTATGGTTTCCCCATTTCAAATCCTAATAGCAATTAGTAGCTACTAACATCTCATGCACATTGTGCCACGACTCTCAAAGAGCCCTTTTCTCTTTCTACCATTTCATGTACACTTCGCCTCTCTGTCTTGCTTTCTTTCAAGGCAGCAGTGGCCAATATAGGATTTCCAGTTCTCTTTGAATGTTTCTCGATAAAATTACTAAAAGAAGAACTTTGGCGGTTGTACAATGGTGTGGGAGAATAGGACATAGCTCCCGTGGTTTAATGAATTATTTGCAGCCCAGTTCAATAAAAGATAAAATGTCAAGTGTGCAAGTTTTCCTTTTTAAAAAAATTCTTTCCTGCTGACAATGAGCAAATCCAAAATTGCCCACGAGGTACCTTTTGCTATATCTTCCCATTGCAGCCCTTTAAAATTCCTAAATCCCCTCAAGAGTTTCCCCCAACTTTCACAAGCATTTTGCCTTTGGGGAATGAATGACAATTAGTTTTAGGCATTATTTCTTTATCACAACCTTCCTCAGTTTGATACCTTCCAGAATTGCTGAATTGCCAGGTCCCCGTTGAAAATTCTGAAGTCCCCATGTATCCAGAAGGCTCCAGTTTAGAGAAAGTTGCTTTAGAGGAATTACATTTTTTTTCCTCCTCTCTTTACTAATAATGAGAGTTTGTTTGGATGTTGTAGGGAAGCATGTCCCTTGTGTACTGCAGAATTGGTGTAAGCAAATGCACATCTAAAAACCCTCGCTGTGAATCAAGAGCACAGAGCACATAGAGGAAAAAAGACGAAAAAATCTCTGAAAAATTTCCCGCTTTTTAAATATGTATATTTAATCCAATATGGAATTTCACTAAATCTGAATCTTCTTAAGAGACAGACACATTCGATTTAAAAAAAAAAAGATTCCACAGTATACTGGATGTCAATACAGATTCAAAGAGAATTCAGAACTGCTTTTCATCAGAATTCACATATGGATGATATACATTTTGTGACTGTGATATGCAAATATCCAGCTAGGGAAGTGGAGAAAGAGGGGAAACTTTGCTTGAAGCAGTTTGTTTTTAATATTTTGCGGTGATAGAGTTGGATGGGATAGATAGATCTGGTTTGAAATATTAAGGGCTGTGATACCTACCTCCCCTCTCTCAAAGCAACAACAGCAACAAAATTCACTGTTTGGAAAAGTAATCCAGATATTTAAGGCTCCATAATCCCTGTGCAGGAACAGATTAATATCCAAGTTTATATTCTATACACAGATGTCAATTAATCTCTAGTATTAAAAAAAAGTCAAGCTTTACTTGAATCCTATTGTTTCAGCTACAGAAGATATTCATTTACCAGGTAGCGTAGCTTCTGCACATGATACGATCTCTCTGTTTGGAAGATCTGAAGATTGTCTTGCAATTATTGGGACCCCGACAATGAAATTTTATTTATCACATTCATTTGGCTACCCATCTAACAAACAATTGACTCTGGGAAGTGTACAACAAAGCTGAAACAATATCTACAAACAAGTATTAATATCATCATTCTTAAGCACTTCAAAAGAATCAGCACCTTGAATTGGACCCAGAAACAGACTAGCAAACAATGTAATTTGCAGAGCAGAGGAGCAACATATGTTCTAGAACACACATGCTGCATTCATCATCATCTGAAGCTTCCAGATATTTTTCAAAGATAATCCCATGTAGCACATATTACAGTCATCCAACCAATCCAATCATAGGTGACTAGGAGATGAATAATTGTGAGTAAAGCCCCTTGAGCTAGGAACAGATGCAACTGGATGCACAATACAAAGTTGAACAAAGGATCTCCTAGCCACGACTGCCACCTGCTCCATGAGAAGGAGCTGTGAGTCTAGGACAATCCCCAGATTGTGCAGAAAGCGTGTTTGGGACAGTACAACCCCATCCAGCACCAAACACAGTATAGTCATAGAACTGGTTGGCCTCAGAACCGAAAGTCACTCAGACTTGACAAGGCTCAGCTGTACTCCACCCACTGGTAGTTTTCAACTGGTTTCACAAACGGTTTGATGATCGCATGTGCATGCACACACATTTAACACATGTGTGCGCAGCTTCAAAACAACCAGCTTACCTTCTATGTAGTAACACAGTATATACAGCTGAGGTGAGGCAATCCTCTCTGCCACGCGAATCAGCTGAGAGGATAAAGGAGAGAAAAGCACAAGGGGCAGTTGATGGGCTCAGCTGATGTTGGAGCTACCAGCCAGCCAGCTGATCGATCATCGGAGCTACCGGTTCGCCTGAACCAATCTAAACCAGCTGAATCCCACCCCTGACTCCATCCACACCCTCACAGCCTTCAGGAATTGGTTTAAGACATCCACATCATTGCTTAATTTGCCAGGGGCAGAGATGTACAATATAATTGGGTATCATCAGCATACTAATGATACTTCACCCCATGGTGACAGATAAACTCACCCAGTGGCCTCATGTAGATGTTGAATAGAAGTGGAGAGAGCACTGACTCCTGTCAGGAGGGACCAAAGGCAGAGTAATAAGCAGCTGGCCACTGGCTGCCATGATTCTAATTGATTAGAATGGACTCATCATATACAGGCAAACAGAGGACTATTCTGTCTCAATTGTATAATGGTATCATTAAATTAATGGATAAACCCAGAGAGCAACCTACAAAATTATAGTGAGCTGGCTGGCAATACTAAAGCCAATGACTTGTGAGATAATTTTGGAACAGGGATACCAAAATTGTCCCCTCCCGGTTGAATTTTACCGTGGTTTGTTCTCCTAGTTTGGGTAATAATATAATTCTGAAATCATGCTTTATGAATAGAAACTATGTTTTTAATGGAGTAGCTCTTACAGCAATACACGATTTACTTATATTAACCAAGGACAAGTTTAATAAATATTTTAAATGATTTGGATTCAGAAGCTGTTTGATTGGTAGATGATGCAGTACATATGGTCTGACAAATGATAGTCAGAAAAGAGTCCAATAGCAATTAAAATTTCCATCTCTCTCTGTCTCAGCCATCACCTGCTAACTTTATAAAGCATCTAGCTATTCCTTTTAACAGAAGAGAGGGACATGGAGTGTGTGTTCTACTTATGGTTTCCCTTTTAGCAAATAGGATAAGAAACATTAGCGAAGAGAACAGAAAATATATTCTGAGTTTATTACAGCACTATTTAATTATTCATTATTATGTCTTTCTAGGTGGTCCTCAACTTACAAACATTTGTTTCATGACCATTCAAACTTAACAATGGCACTGAAAATAGTGACTTATAGACATTTTTCACACTTATAACCCTCTTCACGGTCACGGGATCAAAATTCAGTTGCTTGGCAACTGAGTCACATTTATGACAATTGCAATGTCAAGTTATTCCCCTTTTGTGCCCTTCTGACAAGCAAAGTCATTGGGGAAGCCAGATTCACTTAACAACTGTGTGACTACCTGACAAACTGCCGTGGTTCACTTAAGAACCGCAGGAAAAACCGAAAAATGGGGCAAAACTCACAATTGTCCAACTTAGCAATGGAAATTCAGACCACAAGTCGAGGATTACCTGCACCATACCAATACAGTATATCTATTACTTGTTCTTTAAATTTCTCACTGCTTTCTTTTTGAGAATCTCATTATAACTTCAGAGACACCTTTCCTGACCATTTTCTTATCCTAATTGCTCATTAACAGTTCCCCCTCCCCCAATTACTTCCTGTCTGCGTTACCAAACAACTTCAATGAACTTCTTTCTTAATCTCAAACTTCGTGATTGAGTTCATTCAGCATCCCTGAGTCTTTCTCTGGTTTTATCACATGTATAAATGATATCTCACACATAAATGCATTATACCAATATTTCTCAACCTTGGCAGCTTTAAGATGGGCAGGCTTCAACTGTCAAAATTCGGGAAGTTAAGTCTACCCATCTTAAAGGTGCTAATGTTAAGAAACACTGCATTATACTTTTGCATTCTTCCTAGCAAACTCAGCTCTTATACCCATCCAGTGAAATTGGCAAAGACAGACTTATTCATAGCCAGTTTTACTTCTTTTGACAAACATTGATTATTACTTTTTTTTACAACAAGCAAAGTGCTATCCACCACCTTTCTAAAGGGATTTGTACTTATTCAACAATTTCTATCCCTTTTCCAATATTTAGTAAACATTCTAGCCAGCTACACAAAAGTATCAAATTGCTTTACTTTTTCTCTTGTTTATGTATAACTTGCAATCATTTACCTCCGTTTTCCTGTCAGATGTTGTATTTGGTCTTTGGTACATTGATTTTCATATCCACACTCTTGGTTGCCTCATAAAACTTTCTTAACATTTGCTGTAGATCATTAGGAGTCTTAGTCAACATCCCTAGAGGCTGAATTCACACAACAAACTGATCTTCATATCAACCATTTACTTGATAGCATGCTGTTCAAATTCACCCAGTGAGAGTGTAATTAGGTATGAGTGGAACTCAGATATGATCAAACTCTGAAAGAGGTCATGACTAGAGACATCTTGTGTTGTTCTCTTGTGCAAGAGAAAAAGCAAGCCCTGGAAGGTATGGTAAAAGGCAGCTTTAAAAAAAACCCACCAAAAACAAAATACCTTATAATGTATTTTGTGTATTAATCACAAGGGGTTTTATAGTGCTTTGATGGGTCAATTGGCTTCAGTCAATGTGGAAATCAGAAGCATGTTTCATTTGACTTGGAATAAAGTGCCTACAACTGGGGCCTTCAACCTTGATAGCTTTAAGACTGCCAGAATTCCTAAACCAACTATATTGGCTAGGGAATTCTGGGCGTTGAAGTCCATAAATCTTAAATTTACCAAGGTTGGAAAGTCCTGCTCTTCAAATAAGGTATCATGATCAAGTCTAGTTCTATACCAACAATACCAACAACTGAGGGAGAAACTGGAAAGGTACCAATTTAAAAAAATCTGCCAAGATTATTTAGATCCATCTCATAATATGGGTACTCATAATTTGCCTTTTTTTCCGACTAACCTTTTGCCTGCATTTGGCAGGCAGTCAGCATTTATTTATTTATTTTTATTTATTTTTACATTTATATACCGCCCCATTCCGAAGACTCGGGGCGGTTTACAGCTTA